>RRZL01000054.1:1422331-1459638 GCA_006782975.1 Chlorella sp. Dachan
GTGCGCTGGGCATTCACGTCGCCGCCTGTGCAGGGCAACGAGGTGAGCTGGCAGGGGTCAGAACTCAAGCGGGCTTGCAGCGGCAGGCCCCGGGGCCGGCTGAGGCACAGGTGGCAAGCACAATGAGCACAATGCCCTGCGCCCGCGCCGCTCCCAAAAGGCGCCTACCTGCTGCTATGAGCGGGCCCACCGGGCTGCCGCACTTGGCTGCTAGGTGCAGAGCCGTCATGCCCGACTCATCAGCCACGTCGACTGGCACGCCAGCCGCTAGGACGGGCGCAAGCGCCGCCGGGGACACCGCCGCTGCTGCGCGCAAGAGCTCTGCGGCGGCGGCAGGCGCCAGCACCACGCCCGCTGGAGCCGGCCGCACGGGCGACGGGGGTGCCACTTTTGGCGGCCCCATCCTGCAGCATGAACGGGGAGTTCAATGTCAGCATGGGTTGCAAGCAGCAGGAGGCTACACGGCCTGGATGGCTCGGGCGAGAAGGCGCAGAGTCCGCGCCAGCAGCGGGGGGCGCAAGCGGCGGCGGCGGCCTCTGCACCCCGGTCGCCGTAGATCTCTCGCCCCGCAGCCTCAGTGCTGCTACCGGACACGCACGGCAGCCAGCGGGGCGGCGCAGCGCAGTGGAGGGCGCGAGCTTGAGCTCGCGTGGATGGCGCAGACCCCCGCGTCGGCGGCACACGCGCACGCTCAATTGCGACATGCCATGCTGTTTGCCACACCTGAACGCTGCCCCGCGGGCCCCGCCAGTCCGCCACCGAGTCCAGCAAAGGCACCCGCTGTGCTCCTTCTTCCGCGCGCCCCACGCCTCAGATCCAGTCTATGAGATGGTGCGGCAACATGCAGACGGGTACCTGCCTGGGGGGGGGTGATGAGGGCCAGGCTGCCTGCTGGCCGCGCCGTGCCGCGTGTCTGCCACCACTCGCTCAGCCCTGGCTGGTTGTAGGGCTTACCAAGCGCAGCAAGTAACGTAGAGACATACTGAGTGCAGTGCTGGAGAACAGGCTGCAGGGGCGCAGCGTCAGACGGGCGCCTCTACCGAGGGTGCTGCCCCGTTTGAAATGGGCGGGCCCGCCGCTGGCGCTGCTGGCTTTGGCGCCGCCAGGTCGCTGTCTGTCCTGGCCGCAATCAGCTCCCGCCGCGACGTGTTGGTGCCGCTGTCTGAACACGTCGGCGACCGCCTGCTGGGGCACGCGAGCGGGGGCAGAGCAGGGGCAGGGGGTGGTGAGATTGGGGCAGGATTGGAAGCTGCGCTTGACCGCAACAGTATTTTGGTGCACTGTGAGGTTGAGCGCAGGTGCTTTGTGGTGTGAGGGGGTGCCAGCCACGAGCGTGAAACGCCTGCCCAGCCCATCCCACAGCCCGGGCCTTGCGCCCCTCCCTCACTTGGCGTGTCTCCGGGGGAACATGCAGATGAGGGCGCAGTACACCACGCCCAGCACTGCGCCCACGCCGTTTGGCACCGCAATGAACAGGTCGCTGATGGCGATGCCGTACACCAGCCAGAGGCTGCCTGCAGGGCGCAAAGCCAAGGAGAGCGGTGGCGGAGGCGTGCAAGTGAGAGGCACAACGCAGCCGTCTCCCGGGCCGGATGCAGGCTTCCTTCTAAACTGCGAGGGCCAGTGTGGCATCGAATCCTGCCCTGCCACGGTTGTTGCAGACCACCCCCACCCGCAACCAGCCCACACAGCCCCTGTCCACCGTTGACGACGTTCATCACGCTGAGCGGCAGCTGCAGGGAGGACGAGTTGCGGGTGCGCAGCACCAGCAGGATGGTGGACAGCGGCGAGGAGTAGAAGAGCAGCAGGATGGCTGCGGGAGGGCGTGGGAGGGGCGGTGGAGGGTAAGGCAGGGTCGCGCTGCCTTGACGCAGCAATTTGGGTGCTGGCGCCGCCTGCTGCTGCCCTGGCACCTGGCTTGCCGGCATGCACATCCGCTGTGCTCCCGACGGGCCAACCCCACAACTGCAGCACTGCCCATTCGGTGGTGGGAAGACCTGCACCCCCTGAAGACACTAGGGACATGCAGGTCCTGCATTTCAACACACAGCCCTGCCCTCACCGTTGGAGGTGAAGCCCCACAGCGTCTTCAGCCCGTCCTCGCTCATGCTGCCCATCGTGCCCACGGCGCCCACCACCATGAGCACGGTGGAGAAGAAGAGGACAATGGCCAGCTGGCGGTCGCGCGTCTTGGTGTCTGCAGCAGGCGCGGCGGCGCAGGCCGTGCGGGACGTGCAATGAGTGGGCCGTGCGCAGACGTGCAGTGGGCATGGCGGCGCCAGCCGTCTCACCCAGGGCGGCAGGAGGGGTGTCGAGCTGTAGACCCGCGGCCTTGCAGCACCCATGCGCTTCAAGCTCGCCCGGGTGCTTGGCCTGGCACCGCACTGCAGCCAGCCCCCAGCCGCACCTGCCAGGCCGTAGCAGCTGATGGTGTAAAACATGCCCAGCAGGAAGCCCAGGACGTTGGGCCAGTAGACCAGCACATCCTGGGTTACGTATGCGTAGGCCACCCAGCCCACGCAGTTTGCCGTCATGGTGGTGAAGGGCAGCGGGTTGAGGTCCTGGGGGCACACAGGCAGGCCAACTCTCAGGTGTCAAGAGGTGGCTTCTGGCAGCTTCTTCTTTTACTTTTGCTGTGGGGGCCCGACGATGGCTTTGCTGAGCGCCAGCAAAGAAGCAGGCCATGTCGCCAAACACACGCAGCTCAAGGCAGGCCATCCAGCAGCCCGCTGCCCTCACCCCAAGCACGCGCTCGCTACGCGCCCGCAACACTGCCTTGCCGGGAGACATGAACAGCGCCAGGCCTGTGGCACAGCGAATGGGCGTTTGAGTGAAGATGGGCGCCTAGCCTTGTGGCACAAGCACACGCTTCAACCGCACTGGCACGCTGCCAGGGGCCCGCACGCCTTCAGACCCACGCACCGACCACGCCGCCCAGTGCCGCCACCAGTGTTTGCCACCATACCGCCATGCTGGGCAGGCGAGCGGAGGTTGAGCAGGCCTGCGCAGGAACGGGCCAATGTGGGTGTTGAGCGGCGGCACCGGCGGCGGCGGCCACTGCAGCCAACAGTGAGAGGCTTCAGGCAAGCCCGCAGCAATCTCGAGGGCCGCACAAACCGGCCCAAGGGTCCGACAGGGCAGGGGCGGGCGTGGGAGAGGAGAGAGCCGCACCTTTTGGCCGCCTCCGAGTGGGCGCGTTGAGCCTAAGCCTGATTGAGCACTTCAGAGATTCACGCAGGTACTGACGCCGCGGGGCAGGCTGCAGAGCAGCAGGGGCGTCGCTGAAATTTGCTCGCTTGAGCTGGGGAGGGCTGTTGTCGTCAAGAGCTTCACAATGCGAAGCTGAGCTTGCTGGTGGACCTGGGGTGATGGAGCAGACTAGCTTTGCCAAGTCGGGCCAGCTGGCGCCGCCTGCGCGGTGTGCGGCAGGCTGCGGTGGGATCAGCAGGCGAGATGCACGAGGCGCAGCACTCCTGCCCACTCTCCTGTCGCCCAGGTTCCCCTCCCGCTCAGTCAAGGCCCTCGGTCACTTCTGATTGACAGTGTATGAATCAACAGCGCTGCCAGAGTGCCTGCTTCCAAACTGGGCTTCAGCCCATGCGCTCAGAGGCGGCGATGGCATCCACCAGGCACACAGCCAGGGGCGCTATGTCCGTCTGCACGGCACGCAGTGCCGACGGAATGGACACCTGTACGCCGCAGGACACGGCACGGAGGTACGTCTCTGCAATGCAGGGAAGGGCAGGACACCGGCTTGGTGCAGGGATCTCCTGCAAGAGGGCTGTGGCTGTCCCCCAAGAGAGATGGAGATGCCCAGTGGCGTGTGCCATTGACGGCACGGTGCATGCGCATCACCCAGCCCAGATGACTGTGCCCCCAACCCACCCGCCAAAGCGTCGCGGACCAGGGGGGCACAGCCAGCTTCAACCACCTGCTCACGGAGGCAGGCAGTGGAGTGTGCGAGTGCAGCAGGTGGGTGCCCACCTCACGGCAGCTGGGTGCCCACGTTGCGACTGCGCCTGGTCTGTGCATGCTCATCGTTGCTGCACTGCCACCACGGGGAGTGCTGCAACCTGACCACCGCCCCTGCCGTACCATGCGGTTCAGCTCCTCGATCGTTGCGATGGTGGTGCCGCCGCCCCACTCGTTCTGCGGGGCGTGTGGTAACAGTGGGTTGGAGCTCCAGGCAGGCATGTCTGCAACATCACATCCACTTGCTCGGCCAACATCATGGCCACCACTAGATCTCTGCCCATCAAGGCCGCGCCCTCGACACGGCAGCTCACCTGGAACACACGGAACAGCTGGTCGGCTGACCCAGCAGTATCGCCAGACGCGATGCGGCTGGCCACCATGGCGGGCACGTCGCGGACTGCCGCTTCGGTTTGACCTGCCAAGGTACGCCCTCGCAAGCTGAGCCTGGCAAACCTGAGCCACCCTACTGCTAGCACATGAACCGCTCCAATAAAACACTCAGCAGCAGCGACATGCCCACCACCACACCACACCATGCCTGCAGGCGGAATGGCTGGCACTGCTGGCAGCACAAACGCTCGCAGCGCAACCGCCTCGGCCTGCGGCGCTGCCGGGCCGCGGCGGCGGGGCAGGTTGGTGGTCTGTGCTCTGTCTGCAGGCCGTACAGGGATCACGTGGCTCTGTGCAGGTGATCCAAGGGCCAAGAGGCGGCCAGGTGCTTCGGGTGGGCCAGGCTCAGTGCGAACTCACTCGGGCCAGCGGCAAGGGCGAGCAGCCCCAGCCCCAGGGAGGCCAGCAGCGCTGGCCAGAAGCGGGGCATGACGCACAGAGACAAGAGTGAGGAAGCAGGCCAGCAGGAGGCCAGGCCCAGTGCATTACACCCGTCCTTGAGTAGACAGCTATTGATTCATCGACAGCAGGATGCATTCAATAAAGCAGGAATTGCAAGGCTATGGTTGGATGAACTATTGCATGTGTCATGCCGCCAGCCGCTCCTCTCCCTCCGCCGCCCCCGCCGCGCTGCCGCTCCCCGACAGGCGGCGCTGCTGGCTCACCACCTCCACTGTGTGCTGCGCATCGTGCTGCTCAAGCTGCTGGTGCACGGCGTATGCTTCGTTGAAGAGCGCTTGGCAGGGCACGCGCGCCCGCAGCTTCATGCAGGACAGGAAGGCGCCCGACAGCTTGCGGTGCAGCGAGTACGACTCGTCCGGCGGCTGCAGAGCAGGGGGGAGGCCGGGGGGCGCAGAGCTGAGAGTAGGGCATGCCGGGCAGGTATGGGCAAGGCAGACGGCAAGTGAGCCCATGCCATGTGGTGGAATCAGTGCCCACAGCCCGAGCTCCTGGACTACGCAAACCATCAGGCCTGCCCACCCGACACCCACCGGCGTGAGTCTGTGCTTGAGCATGACGGCGCCCAGCTCCGACACGCGCTTGGTCATGCCGCCGTGGGAGCCGAAATCGTAGATTCCGGGGGTGCCAAAGGGGATGCCCACCATCATTCCCGCCTCCACGTGTGCGTCCAGCATCACCGCGCTCTCGTCGCCTGGCGGCAGGGTGGCGCAGAGTGTGGCGGGGTGGGAGCGCAGTTGTGGGCAGCAGCGATGTGTAGTAGATGTCAGCGGGGCAGTTGTGGGCAGCAGCGATGTGTAGTAGATGTCAGCGGCACAGCATGCAGCACGCAGGGAGGCATCAACGGATCTGTGTCACGCAGCCGCAGGTAGCGGCGGGGAGGGGGCACTGCCCCCGCAGAGCAAGCCGGCAGTGCTTGAAGGCGGTCGCCCACCGGTGAGGAAGCCTAGGGTGGTGGAGCGCTCAATGACTTGCTGGCGGTCGCGCTCGGCGCACGCCTTCACCATGTGCAGGTAGTCGGACTGCGGATGTGGGGTGGAGTAAGCAAGGGCAGGCAGGAAGAGTGACATGTGGGCTGGCGGTGGGCGAACCGGAGGAGGGAGACCATGCTGAGGGGCAGGCTGAGGGGCACCCTCTCATTGGCCGCAGCGACTGCAGGAGCAGCCAAGCCCTGTGCCTGAGCTTGGCCACTCACTGACCCTGGTCCCGCTGCTGTGCAAACACAAAACCTGGGCTCACCACAAAGTGCGGCGGGTAGTCGCGCGCGGCACCAAAGTCAATCAGGTTGAGCATGCCGGTCTCGGCGTCGTAAAGGAAGTTGCCCCTGCGGCAGCAGCAGGTGGGAGGGTGGGAAGGTGGGGAGGGCCGGGCGAGGTGCTGCGCATGGTCTAGCTGCGCTTTTCAGAGAAGACAGCATTGCCCGCCAGCACTGCCCCCAGGCTGCGCCGAAACAGCACTCGCCAGTTGGGGTCGGTCTGCATGTAGCGCCAGTTGAACAGCTCCTTGAGCGTGAGCTGCAGCAGCTTGGTGCCCACCGCGTCCCGCACCTCCTGGCTCATGTCCGCCACCTGGGCGGGGGGCGGCACAGGGCGCCAAACATTGATACTGGTTGGGCTGCAGGTGTGCGCCGCAACCGAGCAAGCGCCATGCCACATGCGGCGTGCGCGTCATGCCGGGCCCAACACCCCGCCCCTGCCGACTCCCAACACCACAGCACCGTGCCTGGGCCCTCACCTTGTCAATGTGCACGCCGGGCACCCACTCGCTGGTCAGCACCTGCTCCGTAGACAGCTCTGGGATGACGTCCGGCACGTGGAAGTACTGGAAGGGGGGAAGGGGAGGTGGCGAGCATTAGTGCCAGTGTGCCACAAGGTGGCTGCAGGCGGCATGGCCACAAGGCTATGCATGAGCCTTGTGGCCGTGCATGCCGTGGCACCAGCCACCACTTCATCAAAAGCCGCACCGACCCAACCTCCAGCCCCACCTTGGCAGTGTCGGGGTCGCCGGCGATCAGCGCCTTGAACCGCTGCTGGCTCTGCAGCTCGTACCGGTAGTCACACTCCATCCGCAGCTCCTTCTTGGCAACCTTGACTGTTGGGGTGGGGCAAGTGGATGGGCACAGGGGAGGTGGGAGTGAGCTGCCGGGGATGGGGGCGGCGGCAGCGAGTGCTCTTTGACAAACCAGTATTGCAAAGACCTGCACCCCGTTTTGCAGCCCACACCTGCTTGGTCATACTGCACTCTGCCAACAGCTTGCAAACCAAACCAAAGACATTTCCTCCAAGCTGCACCCCTCTTCACCGGCATTCTCGACGTACAGCCCCTTGGGCAGGATGTTGGCCACCCGGATCAGGCGCATCAGGTTGTCCACATCGCTCTCAATCGAGCGCGCTACGCCCGGATACTGCACCTTCATCACCGCGCGGCGGCCGTCATGCAGCACGCACGAGTGCACCTGCATGCCAAGTTGGAAGAAGTGGTCGGGAGGATGCGGCAGCGGAGTGCAGGGAGGCTGCCTCAACGTTGACAGTGCGCTGCCTCGTGCACTGCCTCCCTTTGCCTAAACCGCAGCAACCTGTGGAGCACAGCTGAACCACCCCTCGCCTCACCTGCCCGATGGACGCGGCTGCCATGGGCTGGAAGTCAAACGAGGCCACCTTGCTCTCCCAGTCCAGACCCAGCTCAGCCACCAGTACCTGCCGGGCAGCAGGGAGGGTGGGGCACGTGCCTGCAAAGCTGCCTCGCCTCCTCCTGGCAGCGCAGCGCGCAGTGTTGTCGGCACGCACAGGAGGAAGCAGGCACACCTCAGCGTGCCACACCCAAGCGCTGCCCTCTCCACCCCACCGCTCCTCCCACCTGTTCCAGCTGCTTGCGGGGCATGACGTCTGCCCCCGCCCGCACTCGCTCCAGAGCCGTCTGGAACTGTTTAGGCAGCACGTTCTCGTCCTGGCGAGCAACGGTGTTGAGGCAAGAAGTTTTGGCGTGCTATCAACGGCACCCGGTTTGCATGCCAAACGCGCAGCTGGGGGCACGTGCTACTCGTGCACCCAGCGTCGACCATCGGCACACATCGGCCACCAACCTGGATGCTCAGCATCTGGCCTAGCTTGAGCGCGGCGCCGCGCATGCGGCACAGCGCATTGGCCAGCCGCTCCGCATTATCTTCGGTCATGAAGGACGAGTACGGGCTGCAGGTGCTTGGGGGATGGAGAACCAAACAAAGCCGAGTTGTTCAAAGTGTTGCTGCTTCACCGCCGCAGCACCTTCGACAGGCGCTGCAGGACACGCGTGCACCTGGCAGAATGTGCTGCCTCCGGCCGTTTGGTGCAGCAGCGGCCCCTGCATCCCATCGCCCACGCGCACCTGTCCTCATCGCGCTTGCTGCCGCCAAACGTGCGGCTCACGCTCTCCCGCACTGTGCCATACAGCAGGGAGGAGCCCAGCTGCGCAAAGCCCATTACCCGGCCCAGGCTGCTGCTGGGCACGGCCCGCTCACGGGGCACAAACTTGCGCTTGGGAGGCGTGGGCGCCGCCTGTGCCTGCGCCTGTGCCTGCGCCTGCCCTGCTGCTGGCGCAGCTGGTGCCGCCCCTGCAGCCGCTGCCACCGCTGTTGTCATCTCGGCTGCTGCCCCTGCCCCTGCTGCTGCTGTTGCTGCGGCTGTGGCGGCAGGCCGCTCATCCTGCTCGAACAGCGTCACGCCTTGCAGGCCGTGCACCTCTGGCTCGCCGCTGCCGCGCTCATCCTCCGCTGCTGCCCTGGCTGCTGGCGGCCACGGCCCCTGTGCTGCTGCCTGCGCAGGCTCTGCTGCGAAGTTCGGTGCCGCAGCACTGTACGGCATAGCTGGCGGCTGGACAGGTGGCTGTGCTGCTGCTGCGGATGCTGCTGGGGACGAGACGTACGGTTGTGCAGGTGCCGCTGCTGCTGCTGCTGCTGCTGCTGCTGCTGCTGGGTGGGAGGCGGGGCGCTGGGCCTGAGCGGCTGCGTGACCTTCATGTCCAGCTGCAATGACACAGAGGAAAGCCCAGTTAGGACTGTTCACGGCCTGCACACAGCTCGCCATGCACTCAGACCCTCACTCCTGCTGCTCACCGCGTGTGCGCACGGCGCCAAGCGAAGGGCGCGCGACCTGCAGGACTTCTCCATTGACCAGGTGCCGCAACACGGTGCTGCAGAAGGCGGTGCACGAGGTGCAGGGGAGCATGGAGGGGCAGGCTGCAGCGGCGGCAGGCAGCGGCGGCAGATAGCGGCAGCGGCGGCACTAGTGGCGGCACAGCGGCGCCCGCAACCATACAAACCGCAAGCCTGCGCCTGCGATCACCTCTCCGCTGCCCCAGCAGACACCACGGAGGCCAGGCCGGCAGCAATTCGGCGCCAGTCTTCCAAGCTGAAGTTCCTCCCCATTGCAATTGGAAGAGACTTGCACAGCAGATCAAGTGACCGACAAGGAAACCCAGCGTCTTTTGGGGGCGGCCAGCAAGCGCATGGGCGCATGAGGAGGGAAGCAGAGCCCTGTTCCTTCGCTATTCTGGACGCAATGAAGCGACGAAGAGAGCCAGAAGGGGGCGAGCAGGCCCCCGTGCCTTCTCTGGCACAGCCAGAGCAGCAGCGGCAAAGGCAGAGGCGGCGGCAGCAAGAAGCAGCCCCCGCCCCTGCCAGTGGCCAGCATGACGACAGTGGCAGTGATGTGAAGCCTCAGAGAGGCCGTGGGAGCGATGGCCCTGCAGCAGAGACCGACAGCCGTGCCGCCACGCCGCAGGTGGGCAGGCGGTGGAGGGACCTGATGCCGCTTCAAGTTGGGCATGGGAGCACTTCTTGGGAAGGCTGCCGACTAGCCAGCTTGCGGCAGAGTTCTGCAAACCTTGGGCTCTGCAGTGGCCCATCAATCCTTGGCGCTGTTGGCCTGCCACCGCCTGTCACCACCTGCCACTGCCTGCCCTCCATCACCCCACGCAGGACGCGCCGGCGGGCCATGAGCAGACCGTTCTGGAGCAGACCATCCTGGAGATACTCCAGAAGCGCAAGCCTGGAGCAACCTGCTGACCCAGCGAGGCACCTCGTGCCGCCTTCCCAGGCCGCTGGCGCGAGCTCATGGAGCTCACGCGGCAGGCTGGCCGGGCGCTGGTAGCACGAGGTGTGCTGGAGATAATGCAAAAGGGACAGGTTCTGGACCCCCGGGGGGCCATCAAGGGCCCCATCCGCTTCCGGCTCAAGTGAGGCGTAGTGTGCCGCCTGTCGCCGCTGCGACCCGACGGCTGCGGCAGGCGCCGTGGGCAACGGCCATGATGCCTCCCTGGTAAAGCCCACAGCGCTTGGGCTGCAGGGTTGGCTGACACAAGGTGCTGCGGCATGCCACTGTAAGTTGTGCACGAAAGCATGAAGGAAGGCTGCTGCAGACGGAGCCGGAGGCGGGTCAATGTGGTGAATGCGCCGGCGACTTTGCCCGGCTGGCCGCTGCCGGCGGCGTGCTGTCAAAGGCGGTCTCTGCCCACAGGGCCGATCTGGCACCCAGAAACGTTTGTGGCGCGCAAATCACACCCAGGTGCTGGTGCCAGCAAGAGCTCGCGGGCCTCTCGTTATCGGCGGCCTCGCCCCATCGTTGCACCTTGCTGCTCGGCGTGGTTGCACAGTCTCACATGCGCAGCCTGATCGCCAGTCAGGCTGTAGTGTCTGCCGCTCTCGTGCCCGCTCACCCAGCCCGTGTCGGCTCCAAGCTCCGGCTCAGCACCCCTCTTCGGCCAGGTGGGTGGTCAGGTGTGCGATGGGCCAGCTGCGCCATCAGCACTGCTTGGCCTGCCGCCGCTGCCGCCGCTTGCAGCTGCCGCCACCGTCCGCGATTCGGCTGCGCTCTGCCAGGCCTACCACGGCCCCATCACACACGTTTGACCACCATCGCGTTGCACTCACCACCCACCACCTCCACTCCGTGCAGCCCGCCAGCCGCGCCCCAGCCGCCACCGCAGCGCTGCCATGTCCACCTGCTCCATGGCGGGCGCGCCCTTCCTGTTCACGCCGCTCGAGTCGGGCCTGGGGGGGCTCACGCTGGGCCTGCTGGCCTTTGCCAAGCTGCAGATCACGGGCAGGTGCGGTGCGGTGCCGAGTGCATGTCGCAGCGTGGTTGGCGGGCTTGGGGCGTGCACACGGCTGCGCGGCGCCGCTCTCAGCAGGGGCAGGTTGAGAGTACGTTACCGCTGGCGCGCGAGGTGCCTGCTCGGCCGCAGCTGGCATGGCTGACTGGCCCCTGCATCCCTCACCCTGCCGCACAACACAGGATCCTGGGCATCAGCGGCGCCGTGAACGGCCTGCTCAAGGGCTTCACCGAGGCTTGGCGGGTCGCCTTTGTGGTGGGCCTGCTGGCCGGCGGCCTCCTGCTGCGCAGCCTGCTGCCCACCGCATTTGAGATCTTCCCAGAGGCCTACAGCCTGCCCCGCGCCGCGGTGGCTGGCCTGCTGGTGGGGCTGGGCACGGCGCGCGGCAGCGGCTGCACCAGCGGCCACGGCATCTGCGGCAACGCGCGGCTCAGCCTGCGCAGCTTTGTTGCCACCTGCACTTTCATGTTCTCCGGCGCTGTCACCGCCTGGCTGGCTGACACAGCCGGTGAGTCTGCCGGGAGCGGGTTTGGGCATGCAGCGCGTGAGCAAGTGTATGAAAGTTGAGGTTGAGGGTGTATGTTGCATCGGGGCAGCAGTGCCTGCCCGCACATCTGTGGTACAAGCTGAAGACATGCATCTTGCCTCTTGCCCCTTGCCCCCCACAGGCGTGTTTGGCCTGCCGGGTGGCCTGGCCCCGCTGGCAGCAGCCCTGCCGCTCACCCCAACTGCCCGCTTTGGCGCCGCCCTGCTGGCGGCGACCGTCATCACCATCTCATTGCTGGGGCTGGCGGCGTGGCGGCTGACCGCGCCAGCACGTGCCTCCTCTGCGGTTGTCAAGGAGGAGCTTTCTGAGGCCAGCCAAGTGGAGCGCACGCCGCTGGCCGGCACGCCGCCTTCATCGCTGCCGGATGCGCAGAAGCTAGCAGCGCTCAGCACTGCTGCCGACCTGTTCATCGGCGTTCTGTTTGCCCTGGGGTTGGGCGCGTCCGGTATGCTCAAGCCCTCAAAAGTGGCAGGTGAGGCACCGGGGAGGGGTGGGGTTATGGATGCACCAGTTGTGTGCCGGATGCCACCCTGGTTGGATGCCAGAATGCATGCAGTGTCGCGGAGTTGTTGGCCACGTGCTGCCTGGCGTCCCATGCCATAAGCCGCCCCTCCTCGCCCACCCCGCTCCTGCCCACCAGGCTTCCTGTCTGTGATCGCCGGCCGGTTTGACCCGTCCCTCATGTGCGTCATGGGCGGCGCCCTGCTGGTGGCCCTGCCTACCTTCCAGTGGGCGCTGCGCCACGTCCGCACTGGGGCACACCCGCTGGCCAATGTCTGCTACGAGCTGCCCAGCAAGACGGCAGTGGACAGCAATCTGGTGGTGGGCGCCCTGCTCTTTGGCGCCGGCTGGGGTGAGCAAGCGGGCGGGTTTGCATTAGGATGCGGGAATGAACCAGGCTCGGGGATGGCTCGAACAGAGGCAGCACACCGGCCGTTGGTCGCCCCTTCACCCTTGGTAGCTGTGCAGCGCTCGAGCCCTCTGCACACATTTCAAATATGGTGCTCGCCAGCTGTACACTGCTTGAGCCCTCTGCCCTGCATGTTCGAATGTGGTGCTCGCTGCTGCGTCTCCGTTTGTCACAGGACTGGGCGGCATATGTCCCGGCCCCGGCTTGGTTGCGCTGGCATCGCTGCAGCCCCAGGCCTTCGTCTTCATCGCCGCCATGCTGGTGAGGCAACATTGCATTCCCTTCCTGGGCCTGCTGTGTAATGTGGTGGTGCGTATCCCGCAGCAGCTGCTCAACTACCGAGAAGCAGCTCCCGCTGCGGCAGCTCCCGGCTCAGCCTGACCCGGCCTCTTCACCCGCTGCCACCCATGCTGCAGCTGGGCCAGCGGCTGGACCACACAGTGGACAAGGTGGTCTGTGCCACCAAGTGAGGTGCACACAGCGCGACTTGCACCTGAAGCTGGCGCCGCCTGCGGCTCACCTCGGCATGCGGCGGCGGTTGGCCGTAGTTCTAAGGACTGCAACTGCAGTTTGAAGCTAAGCCTGCGACATCATGCCGTGCGTCCACCTGTACTCATCCTGCCGTGAGAAACTGCTCTTCTTTTGGCTTGTCTGCTGTAACACTCACCCAAGGGCTCCCTACCGGCATGCTCATCAGCTGGGCACTTGACGGTGCACGATGCCAAGCTGGGCACGACATTGCCCCAGAGAGCAGGATGTTGCCTCAGAGACAGCCTTTTGTCAGCAACCTGCCTAATGGCACCCTGCATGGCACCGGCGTAGGCAACTGGTGCTGCTGGTGCACAGCCCTGCCAGCCATGGTTGCTCCAGGCGGGGTGGCACGAGCCACCTGGGGAGAGCCAGCACACGGCCACACACCTTGAAGGCTGATCCACGGAGGGATGGTGGCATGGCATGACAGCTGCCGTGTTAGTGCTACAACCAAACTCAGCTCGGGTAGTTGCTGCAACTGCACCGTTGTTAGGATGGGCGGCATCTGCATGCACTCGGCAGCCCTGCCGGCGCTGGCGCATGCCAGATGGCATCTTGAGCGCTCATGAGCGGAAGCACCGCTTCGCCCCCACAGTGGCAGCAGCTGCCCTGCTCCAACATCCCAGCAGTCTTCGCACCCCAGTAGACCCGCCGACACCGCCAAACCGCACAGGTGAGCCTGCCTGGGGCTGCGAGCCCCTGGACCTGGCAAGCGGTGGGAGCCTTGCGGGCGGCCGATTTGCGTGCAAGTCAAGTAGATCTGGCGTGGGCATGCCCGGCGCAACTCCGCAAACGCCAAGTGTGAGGCTTGGGGGCACCGCCCCTGCACGAAGGCGCCCCCCGAACGTCGCAGGCAGCCCTGCGGGCTCTTGCCCAGCTGCAAGGGCCGGGTGGTTGACCGACCGGTGCCTATAACGGCGGCAGCTGGCGCTTGACCCACAGCCAGGGCCGCCTTGCGGTGCCAGCACGGTGCGCCTGATCTCCGGCCTGATGCTCAGTTCCACACCTCAAAGTCCTAATCTTCCCCGCCGCGTCATTCCATGCAGACCTATCGGCATGATCGTGCGACGAAGCGCGGCACTGCTCGCGGCGGCGCTCGTGCTGCTGGTGGCATCGGCGCACGCCTCCCGGCCCACCCTGGGCGCGGGCTACACCCACTCGCAGCCGCTGCCGCCGCTGGAGGACCCTCCGGCAGATGCGCCTGCAGACGACCTGACCATTCCTACCTACCGCGATCTGGCGTCGGCGCAGCTGGCAGCAGCAGGCGGCAGAGCAGCGCGTGCCGGCTGACCCGCCGCCATGTCCCCATCCCTGCCTGTGTACAAGCCCCCCTCTCTGTTTTGCTTTTTCGCCCACCTGAAGGCGCCACGCTCCCCCTGTGACCGCACACCTCTCCACTCCAAGCCTACTTATCTACTGATCTACCCCCATCCCTTCCTGCACATCTTCTGGATTCATCGCTGCACATTGGCGGCCGCTCCCCTGCCCCTCCTCTGCCCTTGCCCCTCTCCCGGCGCGCCACACGCCCTCCCCTACAACAGCAACTGCAGAAATTACGAGTATGCCTTGCCGTGGAAACATGATAATAGCCTCATGTAGCCACAATTGACCTTGGCATGCCTGCTACATCGGATGGGCGGGGGGAGGTGGAGAGGCGGTGCCGGCGGCATGGGCGGTGAGCTCTCTTCAGCTGATTGGGTTGTCGCTCCTCAGTTCCTACTGCACCCCCGGTCGTGACCGCCCCAACCGGGCAGCCAGTGGGCGAGAAGGGGGGACCGCTGACCGAGGGCCTCGCGCGAATGGAGGTGCGGGCGCGCCTGGCGCCGTGCCGCGGCGGATTGGCGCCCGCCAGCCGTGTTTAGTCGTCCCGACCCCCCGCGCTGCCAACCGCCCTCACCGCCGCCGTGCCGCCGGCGCTCCGCCGCCTGCCCCGCTGCAGGTGGCGCACCGCTACGTGAAGCAGCGGCGGCAGTTTGGCCGGCACCCACAATTCACAGACCATGGGGCCGAGGTGCGCATTCAACTGGCTGCAAGTTTCGCCAGCCGCGCTGCCCACCGTTCACAGGCCAAGCAGCCTCATCCACACCGCCCCACTTGCTGCAGCTGCTCCTTGACCTGCGCCCCAATGAGGAGCATGCCAAGGCGTGGATGGTGAAGCCGCAGACCTGTGCGGCAGTGCAGGCAGCACCCGACATGTCGGAGCACGAGGTGCGCAGGGACGGGCGCCGGCAGCTGCTGCTGCCCGGCCACCTGAGTTGGAGCTCCAGCCGCTCAAGTTCCCACTGCTCCCGGCCCTCCTGCAGGTGAACACCACGGCGGTGGTGACGGTCAGCCGTGGCATGAACCATGTGGAGGGCGGCTGGCCCAAGGAGGTGGACCACACCGAGGCGGAGCAGGTGGGATGCTTGCAGCAGGGGTGCCTGCACCCACCTGCGGCAGTGGACGCGGCTCAGCACTGCTGCTGCGCTGGTTGCTTGGCCAAACCCATGTAGCCCGCCACCATCGACACGAACCGCCATCCACCCCCACCGCTGCTTGGCTGTCGCCAGTTCGTCAGCTTGCCCGCTGCCACACATGCACTCCCTCCATGCCTCCCCCCACCTCACCACCCCACAGGTGATCCGCTTCCGCAAGAAGGTGGAGAAGGACGAGGATTACATCCGCACCGTGGTGCGGCTGGGCGGCGTGGTGGAGAGCCTGATCAAGCAGAACAATGCCATCGACATCTACGAGGAGTACTTTGCAGGTGGGCGCTAGGCGGCATGCTGGGAAGGCGCAGCAGGCGGCATGCTGGGAAAGGGCAGCAGGTGCCAGCTGGTGCAGCCAGCAGCTGGCAGGGCGCGTGTGTTGAATGCTTTCTGCGTGCTGTTGGACGCCTTTTGGTGTTCATGCTTGGTGGCGTTCCACACCTGCAGACCTGCCGCCCCCACACGCGCTGGAACCCCCCTACACGCGCACGGTGACCATCCTGCGCGACCCAGCGCGCATGCGCCGCGGCGCCCAGGCCATTTCCTGGCACCCCGACGGCTCCGGCAAGCTGGCGGTGGCCTACTCCGTGCTGGAGTTCCAGCGGCAGCCGTTGGGCATGCCAGCGACGAGCCACGTGTGGGATGTGGCCAACCCCTCGGCGCCTGAGGCCACGCTGGCGGCTCCCGTGCCGCTGGTCACGCTGGCCTACAACCTGAAAGACCACAACCTGGTGGGCGGCGGCCAGTACAACGGCCAGGTCACCTTCTTCGACCTGCGCAAGGGCAGCGCGCCGGTGGATGCCACCCCCGTGGAGCGCAGCCACCACGACGTGGTGCACGACTTTGCCTGGACCCTGTCCAAGACGGGCAGCGAGCTGATGTCCACCTCCACCGACGGCAGCGTGCTGTGGTGGGACCTGCGCAGGCTGGGCGAGCCGCTGGAGGCGCTCACGCTGCGGGAGCGCGGCGGCGGCGATGCGCAGCCCGTGTTGGGCGGCATGTGCGTGGAGTACAGCCCGCAGGTGGGATGGGAAGCGGGCTGGGGGCAGTTGCAGGGTACGCTTGAGCAGGTGCATGCCGCTCAGTCCGCAACTGCAAGCTGGGCATCTGATGACGGTTTGCACACTGGAACAACCCGGGCCCCACCTGTGCCACCTCTCCTTGACCGCAGGCGGGCCCAACCAAGTTCATGGTGGGCACGGAGCAGGGCACCATCCTGGCGGGCAACCGCAAGGCCAAGAACTCCGGCGACCGCATCAGCGGCTCCTACACAGGTGGGCAGGACCAGGCGGGTGGTGATGTGAAATCAGGAAGTGAGACGTCTATGCCCACCACCTGCCAGCCTTGTGAGGTTGTGCCGTTGTCTCGAGGTGTGCGCACCCACCTTCCGCCTTGTGCATGTCATGTGCGGCTCCCTCCTCCCCCCACCCGACCCCGCCCCCCAGGCCACCACAGCGCTGTGTACGCGCTGTCGCGCAACCCCTTCTTCCCCAAGTTCTTCCTTTCTGTTGGCGACTGGACCACACGGGTGTGGAACGAGGACCTGCGCAGCCCCATCGTGGTGTCGCCCTACAACACCTCCTACCTCACCGGCGGCGGGTGGAGCCCCACGCGCCCCGGCGTGTTCTACACCACTACCCACGCCGGCACGCTGGAGGCCTGGGACTACTACTTCAAGCAGAAGGAGCCGGTGCTGTCGGTGCGGGTGGCCGACTGCCCGCTCACCGCGTGGGCGACGCAGGCGGGCGCCGCGCCGCGCCTGGCGGGCGTCGGCTCGGCAGACGGAGCCGTCACCATCCTGCAGCTGTCCGAGGGGCTGGTGGAGCCGCAGGACAACGAGCGCGCCGTGATCAGTGCGGTGCGTCTGCTGGGGTAGTCACTGCAGCAGTAGGCAGGCCCGGGAGGCAAGCAGCTGGATGAACGCTGCTCGCCATGCCCTCTGCTCTCCCGTGCACCTCACCACCAGCCCGCCGCTTCCTCGACGGGCAACTGTCGCCCAGCATCACCTGCTCTGCACCCCGCTTTCCAAACAGCCCCGTGTCCCGCCCTGTTTCACCATGCCCGCGCAGAAGCTGGAGCGCGAGTCGAGCCGGGAGAAGAACCTGGAGAAGAGCGCCAAGGAGGCCAAGGCCAAGGCGCGCAAGGAGGCGGCCAAGACGGCGGAGCCGCTGGACCACACCACCGAGGAGGACCTGGCGCAGGTGGGGAGGGGTGCAGGTGGTGGACAGCGTGTGCTGCACACCTTGCCCTTGCCTGAGAGAGACGGTTGACAGCTGGAGCATGTGGCGGTTTGGGGAAGGGGCAGCACTGGGTGGCTCCCAAAGGCATGGGCGGGTCGCTCATGCTACCATGCTCCCTCCCCGCTTCCATGCAGCTTGAAAAGGAGTTCTTCCAAGCCGTGGGGCTGACCAGCTGAGCAGCTGGGGACCCCCTCCCACCGCTTCGCTCTTCCAGCTCGCTCTGCCGCTGCCCGCTGCCCGCTGCCCTTGCTGTCGCTGACGCCCTACAGTGGGGTTGACCGACCCTTGACACGTCAAATATTTGTGTAAGACACTGCACGCCGTGCGGCAATTGAGGGCAGGCGGATGGCACAGCCGCCCAGCTCGGCAGCTGAACCGCCGACGACGCGGCATGCACGACAGGCGCCGCCGGGCTTGGAGCACCTCCCTCCGAGCTTGCTTGCAATCCGCGCTTGCCACACTGCATCGTTGGTGGCTGCCCGCCGCAAGTTTGCAGCAGGGCAGCGTTGAGGGAGGCCAGCAAGGAGCGTGCAGCCTCTGCTGGCGCCGGGCGTTTCAGCCAGCGGCGCAGCAGCCGCCAGGTCAGGTGGGCGGGCCCGATCGCTAAAAGCGGCAAGCCTGGAAACCAAACTCGCTTGGTAGCTTTGTGGCGGGCTGCCGGCGGCCAGGCATTGCTTGCACGCGCCCCTGATCGGCGAGGACGGGCTCAGATGGGCTGCTTGGGCAGGGGTGGGGCTGGCCGAGCCTGCCTCTCCCTCCCCACCCCCGCTGCGCACCCCATCTTCATCCTCACCATTCCCTCTTGCCGCTGCAGGGTGAAGGAGGGCAGCATGGACGGCCTGCGCCCTCCCCCCTTCCTGCCGCGGCCCGCCGCACCGGGCGGCGGCGGGCCCGGCCTTTTCAAACCTGGCGCGCCCCAGCAGCAGGAGGCGGGGCAGGCGTCACGCCCGGGCTCGCAGGAGCAGCACTTGCAGGGCGACGGCTCGGGTCTGGTCAGCCCACAGTCGCCGTTTGAGTCGAGCGTGCCGGCTGCTGGCCGCGGCAAGCTGCCGCCGCCGCCCGCCCTGGGCTTTGGCCTCCCGCACACCAACCCGCTGTTTGGCGGCGGCAGCGGCTCGCCCACCAGCACACCGGATGCGCTGCGGCCGCCCCCTGTGCCAGGCACCAAGCGCTTTGACCTGGAGAATGCAGGTGGGTGTGGCTGGGCAGCAGCTTGTGTGTCCGTACTTGGCAGGGCAGTCGGTTGAGCAAATTGGTTGCTAGCTGTGCTGACAAGTGGCTTGCAGTCACATGCTGTTCTCATGCTACATTCTCACATCGCTTGCATCACTCTTATTACCCTGCCTCCAGGCTCCACGGGCCCCGCCCGGAACCTGACCACCGACGCCAGCAGCTCCATCTCACCCGAGGTGCAGCAGGCGATGCGCAGCGTGCCGCCCCTGGGCTACAAGCCCCTGCTGCCCACCCCTCCCCTGGGGCATCTGCCGGCAGCCCCCCTGCCCAGTGCCTGGCAGCCCCCGCAACCGGCGGCAGCGCTGGGCAGCGGCGCCCAGGCGGCACCCAGCGAGCCTGCAGCTGCGCCGGAAGCAGAGGCAGCTGGCTGGGACGGCGGGGACATCCCGCTGCCACCGGCAGAAGCAGAGGCGGCCGGCGAGGCAGCTCAGCAGGGCTACGAGGCCTATCCCCAGCCGGGCGACGGCCACGCGGCCGAGAGCTGGGGTGGTGATGGGCTGGATGCCGAGGGCGGCGCCGGCACACAGCCCTACCCAGAGCAGTATGGTGAAGCGGCCGCCGCCCAGCAGTACGATGGCCAGCAGTACGATGGCCAGCAGTATGGCGGCGCCTGGGGCACCGATAGCGGCTGGGGCAGCGGCGGCGCAGACGCCGAGGGCGGCGCCGCCACCGCAGCTGCTGAGTATGGTGCCGGTGGTGCCGCTGGGGCGGCAGAGTATAGCGCTGAGGCCGGCAGCGAGCAGTACCAGCAGCAGGATCAAGGCTACTACAGCCAGGACTATTATGGCCACAGCTATGCTGGCGGCGAGGAGGGCGGCTATGTCAGCCAGGTGGGCAGGGAGGGAGGGAGGATTGGGCTGAGAGGGAAGGCTGCAAAGCCTCCTCCCTGCACTCACCACGACCATTGACGACACCCCCATGCAATGCGGCCTCCTGAGCCTTGCACGCCATCTGCCACACTTGCCTCCGCAGGAGGCTGCCAACGGCAACGCAGAGGAGACGTACAGCCAGCAGCCGGCTGGGGAGGCTGCTTCGCCGGCCGAGGGCGCTGCTGCGCCAGACGGCGCGGCGGCTGTGCCTGAGACCCTGCCCCGTCCGTCTGTGCCTGGCGCCGCGCTCCCCAAGCCGCCGCCTGGAGCCCTGCCACCCCCGCCCTCTGTGTGGGCACCGCCAGGTGAGGCAGTGGTTGCCTGGGAAGTGCTTGCTTGCTTGTGTTTGGTTCTGCGCCTGCCAGTATGGCCAGCCCGTGCTCTCGTGTCCATGCCATTGTTGACCCGTTGGTCACTGCCCACCTGCACACTGCAGGCCTGCAGCCTCTGAAGCTGCCGCCCCCGCCCGGCGCAGCTGGCTCGCCAATCAAGGCTGTGTATGCCGTCCCACGCACGGCAGAGGCAGGCCCTGATGGCAGCAAGCTGCCTGGTCCGCCGGCTCAGATCCAGGCGCATGCAGGCGGCCCGCCGCCGCTGCCTGGTGCAGAGCAGCCGCCCTCCCGCATCCCGCAGCCCACCTGGGCCTCAGCCGGCAGAGAGGCAGACGGCAGCGCACCGCCAGCAGGCGATGCGGCAGCGGCCGGCCCAGGGGCCGTGGAGGAGCAGGCTGCACTGCCGCCGCCGCCNAGCGTGCGCTGCAGTTTGGTGCCGCCGGCCGCCCCGGCGTGCCTGCGTTTGGGGCACCTGGCGGCGCCCGCCCCAGCGCGTTTGTGCCTGGCGCAGCCGACTCCTCGGCTGCAGAGGCCTCCCACCCAAGCTCGGCAGCCAGCAGCGTGGCCTCCGGCCCCCCGCCCTTCCGGCCCGGCCCCCCAAGCAGCGGCAGCATGGCATCAGGTGAGCTCTTGTGGCAGGCCTGCTGTACCCGAGTGCGTTGCTCGCTTGCATGCATGCACACTACTTGAGCTGCATTGCATTTGCCATGGCTGAATGTTCCAGGTCTGTTTCCTCTTCCCCTGCAGAGCAAAGCAAGGGCTCGGCCACAGGCCCCTTTGTGCCACGCCCCTCAGCCTTCATGCCTGGGCCGCCCACTGGCGGCATGCCGTCGCAGCCCATGTTTGCGCCTCCCAAGCCTCCCAGCTCTCCTGGCGGCAGCTCCAGGGGCCCAGACAGCGGTCTTGCTGAGCAGGGCGGCCCCGCGCTGTTCAAGCCTTTTGCGGCCCAGGATGCCGGCGGCCCGGGTGCCGCTGCACCAGCGGCTGCTGCGGCGGCCCAGCCCAAGCCCCCGACTGTGGCACCTGCTCGCCAAGGTGTGCCCGCATGATAAGCAGTCAGGGAGGAACGTGGCTGGTGAATATTGTGCGGCTTGACGTTCTTCTGCTGTCCTGGCTACCATGGCTTGCCCCAACCTGGTTCCTCCCACTCCCTGGCCTTGTATGCAGGCCTCCGGAAGCGGCGCTCCCTGCTGCGCCGCCTGCTGCCGCTGGCACTGCTCAGCCTGGTGATTGGCGCGTTTGTGAGCGCTGCCGGAGTGGTGGTTGGCATCACCGCGGCGGCCAACCTCATGCACGCTGGCCTCACAACTCTGTCCCACTTCACCTCGGCGGCAGCCCGCCCCCGGCCGGCTGACCTGCCCCCCTCCCGGGTGGAGCAGCTGCTGGGCGACAGCGGCCAGCTGCCGTGGGCGCTCTCCTGGCAGCCGGCTTGGCAGCGGCTGGACGGCTACATGGCGGGCAAGGCGGAGCAGCAGTGGCGGGCGGTGGAGGCAGCCGTGCCGTGCGCCGACCCCAGCGCAGCCTGGTGCCAGTACAAGCGTGTGGGGCTGCACTCGATGCGGCTGGGCGCTGTGGTGACCAAGGATGCAGCTGTGGAGGCGGTGCAGCTGGCCAAATCAGCTGGCCAGTGGGCGCCGCAGCTGTGCCGCGCCAGCGCAGCGGGCGCATCGGGCTTTGCAGGCGAGCAGGCAGCGCTGCTCAAGCGCCAGCTGGCCCTGCTGAAGACTGGGCAGGGCCGTGGCAAGCTCGCGGCCATGCTGCGCCAGCGTGGCAGCGACGCCCGCCAGCTGGCGGCCTACCTGCTGGCCTGGGGCCACTGCGTCAAGCGGGCGGTGTCCGCCAGCGGCATCCATTCCCTGTGCAGCATCACCCAGCCTGTGGCAGGGTGCTGGTGGGACCACATGGGTGACTACCTGGTGCGCTATGCCCAGCCAGCTGGTGAGGAGGCGGCTCAGCCAGGCAGCGAGGACGCGGCTCAGCCCGGCAAGGAGGCGCCTGCAGCAGAGGACGGTGCTGCGCCCGAGGCAGCTGTGGCAGAGGCAGCTGTGGCAGAGGGCGTGGCCACCGGGGAGGAGCACCCAGCAGAGGAGGCAGCTGCAGCCAAGGGCGCAGAGGCAGAGCCAGCCCCCGAGGATGCCGCCGCCGCAGAGCCGGCAGCAGGAGAGCCGGGAGCAGCTGAGGGCGCTGGTGCGGAGGAGCCTGTGGATGAGGGCCTGGCCACTGCAAGCGGCGAGGAGGGCAAACCAGCTGCTGCTGAGGAGCACTCCGCAGCCAGCAATGCCACAGCGGGCCAGGAGCAGCCGGCAGCACCTGCGCAGCCCATCAATGCGACGGCGGGCAGCCAGGAGCAGCCAGCAGGCGAGGCGGCAGCCGGTGAGGAGCTGCAGCCTGCTGCTGGTGAGGAGCAGCTGCCGGCTGAGGCAGCCGCTAGCGAGCAGCAGCAGCCAGCCCAGGCAGGCGGTGAGCCCGCTGAGCAGCCCAGCGCACAGCCTGAGGGCATGGAGGGTGCGCCAGCCGAGGCGAAGCATGAGGAGCCGCCCTACACGGGCCTGAGCGATGCAGAGCTGGCCGCGTTTGCCGAGGCTGAGGCGGCGGCAGCAGCCAGTGAGGCAGCAGCAGCTCAGGCGACAGCAGGTGAGGCAGCAGCTCCTGTGGAAGGCGAACCGGCAGCACAGCCTGCTGAGCAGCCCGCCACAGCACAGCCCGAGCAGCCTGCCCAGCCCACAGGCGAGGATGCTGAGCTGGATGAGGTTGCGAAGCGTGCAGCTGAGGCCGACGCAGCCCTGCTGGCAGCAGCCGCTGCTGAGGAGGCTGCTGCAGCCAAAGCAGCGGCAGAGGCAGCAGCTGCGGAAGAGGCAGCTCGCCAGGCAGCCGAGGCTGAGGCCACCGCAGTTGCTGCTGAGAAGCAGGCCGCTGCTGAGGCAGCCGCAGCTCAGCAGGCAGAGCAAGCCGCTGCTGCCGACGCGGCAGCCGCAGCAGCGGCAGCAGCGGCTGGTGAACAGCGGGCGCCGGCACCAGCTGAGGCTGCCGCAGGGGCAGCAACCACGGGCCAGGCTGGGCAGGAGCAGCCACAGCCAGCTGCTGCAGAGGCTGGCATGCCGGCGGAGGCAGCGGCAGCCGCGCAGGCAGAGGCAGCCCGGCTGGCAGACGAGCGGGAGGCTGCTCGCCTGCAGGAGGAGGTGCGCCGCCAGATTGAGGAGGAGGAGGCGCTGGTTGCGGCCAAGCAGGCGGAAGCTGCGGAGGCTGCCAAGCGCGCTGCGGAGGAGGAAGCGGCCCGGCTTGCAGCGGAACAGGAGGCAGCAGCCAAGCGTGCTGCGGAGGAGGAAGCAGCCCGGCTTGCGGCGGAGCACGAAGCCCAGCGCCAGGCGGATGCAGCTGCGGCTCGGCAGGCCGAGGAGCAGGCTGCCGCAAAGGCGGCTGCTGCGGCCGAGGCGGCTGCGGCAGAGGCAGCTGCGGCAGAGGCGGCTGCGGCAGAGGCGGCTGCAGCAGAGGCGGCGGCCGAGGCTGCAAAGGCCGAGGCGGCTGCGTCAGAGGCGGCTGCAGCAGAGGCGGCTGCGGCAGAGGCGGCGGCAGCCAAGGCGGCTGCTGACGAGGCTGCCAAAGCAGAGCCTGCCACAGTCGAGCCAGCTCCCGCAGAGGCAGACACAGACCAGGCAGCAGGCGGCCAGCCAGCTGTAGCAGAGCCGGAGGCAGCTCCAGCTGATGCTGCGGCAGCACCGCTCGATGCGGCGGCAGCAGAGGCGGCAGCCAGGCGCGCAGAGGAGGAGCGGGAGGCGCGGGCTGTGGCTGCCCAGTGGGAGGTGACCCCCCAGGGCCCCACAATCGGCTTCCGCATCGGCGCTGCCATCGACAGCGGGCTGGCTGCAGTGGGCAACGGCCTGGCCACGGTGCGGGCAGCACCTGGCCAGCTTGTGCGCGGAGTGCGCTCTGCAGTTGGCAAGCTTGTCAACAGCGTGCGTGCTGCCACCGGCAGGCTGACCGGCGCTGCGGCTGCAGCCTCCAGCAAGGCGGCGGCTGCGGGGCAGCAGCCGGCCCCTGGCGTCCTCGCTGTCGTGGTGGCGCTGGTTTCAGTGCTGTCAACCATGGCTGCCCTCACGCTGCGTGAGCGGTTGGCTGGCCGCGCCCCTGTGGCGCCCGCCGCCCGGCCCGAGACACCAGAGGAGGAAGAGGTGAGTTAGGGCGGTGGGGTTGGGTTTTGGTGACAGGTGGCCGACGAAAGCGGCTCGGTTGGGCGTTGCATGTCAGCCCAAAGCCAGCCCATTGTGGCATCCCTTGCTAGTCTTTGGCTTGCGAGTATTGTCGCTCACGCCCTGCCCCCCACACCATCATGTGCAGGCGCCGAGCCCCATCAAGCGTGGCGGGCGCGGCATCCGCGGCGGGCGCGCGGCATACCGTGCAGTGGTGGAGCAGGAGGTTGTAGAGGAGGAGCTGCGCCCTGCCCGGCCCACCGGCCGCGGCCGTGCCCATGCGGCAGCCGAGGCGGAGGCGGCGGGCAGCGAGGAGGAGGAGGAGGACAGTGAGAAACAGCAGGGCAGCCTGCTGGGCTCCATCCTGCGCTCCGCCAGGAAGGCCGTGAGCGGCGGCCAGCGCGGGAAGGCTGGCGAGGACGGCGAGCATGGTGAGGAGCTGGGGCAGCCGTGGGTGGTGCAGGGTGGTGGGTGCGTGTAGAAGCCCTGCTGCTTTGCGTTCTGGTCATGTTTGTGCGCAGAGGCAGGGGCCGAGTGCACCAAAGTGCAGCTGAGCAGTTGTGTGCTGAGCCGTGGCTGTCACCCCACACCTCAACCACTGCAGACGACGACGCTGTGGAGGGTCCCAGCCGGCCTCGGGCGGGGCGGCGCTCCGCCGCTGCTGGGGAGGAGGGCACGACTGCGGCCCGCCGCCGGCAGTCCACCCGCACCCCTGCTGTAGCCCGCATTGAGGAGGCGGAGGAGGAGGAGCAGGAGGAGAGCGACAGCCGGTCGCGGCGCAGCGGGCGTGGCAGGCGCAGCATGGCGGCTGCCGAGGAGCAGCCGGTGGCGAGCAGCGGGCGCACGCCGCGCGTTGCGGGCGGCAAGAAGGGCGGCAGCCGCTTGGCGGCATGAGTCTGACCTGCTAATTTGATGTGTTGCTTCTGTGTGTTGATTGCTTTCTGTGTTGCTTTTGCTTGCAGCCCATGGGGCATGACGTGCAATGTAAGACGTGTCACCATCCTCAGGCATAGCAGGGGAGGGGAGGGACGGAGGAATGCAACTGCGAGGGCAGGCTGAGGCATGCACCAAACGCGCATGTACACAGATTAAATGAATCGGTCAAGTCAACTGCACTGGCTCTCGGTGTTGAAACTAACTGCAGGCTTGGCCCTAGTGGCGTATGCATGCCAAGCCAGGGGCGACAATCAATCTAGTCTGCAGTGCTGGCTGATGCCTGGGTGTGGCCCCGGCGGCGAGCGCATGTGCAACAAGCCAGCCTGGGCCCACCACAGGGTCTACGAAAGAATGCTGGTCTAGGCTCTCTACTCGCTCAGAGGTGGGAGGTGCTGGGGTTGAACATGTGGGCTGCGGCATACGCCTCCCAGCGCGCCCGGTTGGATGCCGAGCTGAGCAGGCCCGCCTGCCGGCACACCGTGTCAAAGTCGGCTGGGATGGAGCCCAGCCCGATGCGAACCTGCAGGCAAGTAGGCAGGGGGGGAGGCAAGCGTGATCAGAGCCAGACAGGCAGGCAGCCGCTGGGTTGTTAGTTAGCGGCACTGCGGCAGAAGGCATCCCCTGCGCAGTAGGCACTGAGCTAGGCGCACGGGGCAGAAGGCGGCAGCCCCCAGCCCACCATGAAGTCTGCCACGGCGGCCATCAGCTTGACGGAAACGTTCTTGATGCCAGCAAAGCGGGGGAACAGGAAGCCCTGCACAGGTGGGGCAGCACACAATGTAGGCAGACTTGACAGGTGACGGTTGGCCGGCACCAGGTGCTAATGCAGGAGCCACAGGCCCACCGCTGATGCAGCCACTCCCAGAGGCAGCAGCATCCACCCCAACCTGCTCGATGTCCTGCAGGCTGCTCATCTCTGCAAGATTTTCAGCCGCCACCAGGAAGACGTCGTCGCTGCAGCAGGGCGGGATTGGGGGCTGGTTGCTTGCGGTGAGAGGCATGGCTGAGCACGCGCACCCTGGTGATATCTGAGGCAGCGGCCAAGACGACCAGCCGCTGGCACAGGCACGGCTGCCCCAGCCACCCTCGGCTCACCTGATCTTTCTGCAGCGCGTCAGCACGGCTGCATGGCCGATGGCTGGGAACACGTACCTGCAGGTAGGGCGGGTGGGTGGGCAGCACGAGGTGGGCGCAGGCGCATGGGCAACCACCATGCGCATCAAACGGCCCGTGCCCCTTGCGCCGCCGCAAACCAGTTGTAGCTTCAGCCTGCCCCACAGCTCACGCATTGTTGGCCTGTGCCGGGTACAGCATGCGCCCGCCGTGCTGCAGCGGCGGGAACGGCGAGCCGCTTGCAAACAGCACGCGGCCGCCGGTGGCATCCACCGCCTCTTGGAACGTGCACTCGCTCTTGCTGGTGGGGTTGGACAGCGGCATGATCACGGGCCGGTCGTTCAGGGCCGCCATGGCCTGGTGCAGGGGGTAGGGATGGCCGGTCAGCGGGCTAGTCATGAGCCAGCGTGGCATGGCGGCAAGCGCCTCGACAATGATCAAGCAGCATGGCTACTCATGCACTTCCCCGCCGCTGCAGGGCATGGCCGTTCCACACGCGTCAATTCAAACCCAATGCACACCAGCGCGGGCCCCACCAACCTGCAGCACGTCGCGCGAGAAAGCGCCCGCCATGGTGGACACGCCGATGAGCACAGTGGGGCGCAGCGCCTGGATCGCCTCTTGCAGCGTGCGGCAGGGCGGCACGTCGTGCGCAAACGGGCGCTTGTGGTGCTGCAGGTCGGTGCGGGAGGCGCACACCAGGCCCTGCAGGAGGGGAGAGTGGGGGAGTGGCTGATTAATTGATTATGCAGGCCGCTGGCTGGGCCTGATGGCACACTGCGGCACGCATTTCAGGGTGAGAGGTGAGGAGGTGCTGTGATGCGCAACTGTGTCGGCAGCCATGCAACCAACAGGGCTGCAAACCAGCAGCGGCCTTGCCTTTGAGTCCATGAAGTAGCAGTGGCGGCGCCCCTCCTCCCGGCTCATGCCGTGGTGGTGCTCCAGGCAGATGGCAATCAGCTCGCCGATGCCTGGTGGATAGGGATGCGGGACATCAAGGGCAATGCAGGGCATGAGGCTCAGGCGGGGGTGCGGAGAGGACCTTGCAGAAAATCCATCCGTCAACTCCTGCCGGTTGCCATCCCCTTTGGGTGCATGCCTCTTCCATCCCTCCCCAGCACCCTACCTGTGCCCGCCTCGCCGGCCCCATAAAACAGGATTCGCTGCTTTTCAATGCCCTGCCCAGTGGCACGCAGCGCTGACAGCACGCCCGCCAGGCAGATGCATGCCGTGCCCTGCACATGGGGTGGTGCAAATTGCATGGTGTCGTGCCATCATGTCAAGGCATGGCGAGCCACAGCACTCGCGCACATTGTAACCGCAACGCAGCGCTCATGGCATGCCACGCCAGAAGCGTGCCTCACCTGAATGTCGTCTGGCGGGAGCCAGGGGGCGACAGGGAGGGGCAGGGGAGGAGGGTGTCAAAGCAAGGTCGACGCTAGCAGCCCTGCCATCTGTGCAGCAGCTGAATGCATGCCCGGGCAGCACAACATGCACGGCTGGCCCATGCCGCGCCTCTTCACCAGCCCACCGTTGAAGCAAGCTAGCTGGGGCCGGTACCGCTCCAGCAGGTGGAAGGCGTTGTGGTTTGCAAAGTCCTGCGGGCCATTGGCAAGGGGGCATGGCATCGGAGTCGGGTGAGGTTGGGTTGCTGCTTAAGGCTGAGTGTGGGCGGGGCATGGGCTGAGATGGCACGAGACCCACGCATGGCCAGCGTGACATGCCCTTTGCCCACACTGTTGCCGACTGTAGTGAGGGTCGCAGCTCACCTCAAACTGCAGCAGCACATGGGGCCGCCAGGCCTTGAGGGCGCAAATGAACTCCTCAACCAGGGAATCGTACTCGGCGCCTGTGGCCCGCTTCTGGCGCAGGCCTGCCGCACAGGGAGGTGCAGCCGGTCTGAGCAGGTGGTGCCATCGTGCTTGCTGCAGGCAGACTGTGCACAGCGACAAGGGAGCAAGCAAGCGCAACATAGAGAACGAGACACGGCAAGCGGCAGGCTGGCTGCAGACCCCCCATCTGCACCTGCATACTGAGGGTCGTCCAGCAGCGACTGGTTGTTGGTGCCGACATCGAGCACGACCGGCAGGATCTGGTGCGGCGGCACGCCTGCTGCAGCCGTGTACAGCAGCGACTTGCCCTCACTGCAGCGAGGGCACACATGTGGCATCAGCAGAAGAGTGGTATGACAGTTCAAGCAGTCAGCGATGCAACATCTGCTACCAGAGTGTTTGCGAACGTGCGCCATGCCGCCCTTCCGTACGCCGCACCTGATGCCCATGCCACCAGCCCCCAGGTCTCCCAGACCCAGGATGCGCTCGCCATCAGTCACCACCACCACCTGCCAGGGGGCCAAGGTGGACAGGCAATGGCAGCATTGCAGTCGACCTACAGGTGCCACGCAGCCGCTCAGGATTGCACCATCGCGCTCGCTGAGCTCTGATGCACCATCTGGTGACCCAAACCCACCCGAATGTCCTGCTGCGGGTACCCGGCAGCGCGCAGCAGGTCAAGGAAGCGGCCGCGCTCAGAGGCCCGCAGGTACAGGCCGTAGGTGGGCACGCCGATGCGGTGGTACCTGCAGCAGCGCGGAGGGAGAGCGTTGTGCAGTGGGCAGGAAATGCTCTACGCAGCTACGAGTGATTGCCGGTGCGGGCGAACTGCCTGGCGCCGCGGCTCACTTTTGGCAGGCTTCGCCGACCGTGGGGGTGTAGAGGAAGGGCAGGCACTCCTCGGTGTGCTCCACCAGCACGCGGTAGAAGAGCCCGGGGTTGTCCCGCCTGCAGGGGAGAGCAGCGCGCGGCTGCCGTGGGGCAACCCGACCAGTGGGGAGCCCGAGGGGCTGCCGCGGCGCGGCGGCGCCTGGGGTGGGTCCAGACACCTTCAAGGAGCTGAAAGCCTCACAGGATGAGCATGAGCAGCAGAAGCACACTCACTGCAGGCCGCGCAGGTAAAGGAAGCGGTCGAGGTCGGTCGGCAGGCGGCGCACTTCGGCCATGACGGCGTCGCCTTTGGGCACAGCTGGGCTGCCCATCGGCGCCCCTCCAGCGCCTGCGACCTTGTGTCCCAGCGTTACGGCCGTGGGCGAGGCCAGAAGGCTCTGCCCGGCCATATTTCAGGCAAGCTGAGTCGGCTGTGTGTAGCAGCCTTCCCGGGAGCCGGGGTGCCGGGCAGTCGTGATCACGGGTGTCGCCAGTGGGGCAGCAATGCAGGATGGTTTTGAAGGCGCCGCTGGGGGCTCCCGCTGGGGCTCGCATCATGGGTCAGCGCACTGCCTGATTGCTGGGGCACTGGCTGCCCCCAGAGCGGCTCCATCCATTTCATCCACCAAGGCACAGCCTCCCCAGTCGGGCACTCAGGAGGCACACCGCGACACTCAAAGTTCGTCCTCCCCGCGCCTTGCCGGCCGCCGCTCCTGCCCGGGAGCCCGCCGCATGGTGTAGCATGTCAGACTCCTCCAAGAGACGCCGAGTCGCCGCTCAGGAGCCCACCTCCACCCAGCTTGGGCAGCGCCGCGGCATGGCCGACCCCCGGGAGGCCGTGAAAGCCAGGGTGAGGGGCGAGGAGGGGATGACCGGGCCGGGACGCCCGCCCGGAGCCCTCCAGGGCTCTGACCGCCCCGCCCCGCCGCCCCTGCAGGCCCGCCGCTGGGCCCAGGCCCTCCGGGACATCGAAGACCCGCTCAAGGACCTGACAGCCGTCAAGCGCGGCGTCCGGGGGCTCCTGGATGTGTGCAAGAACGGTGCGTGCGGCGCCGCCGCCTCCGCCGCCGCCGGCCTGCAGCCCCTTGCGCAGCTGTGCGCACGCAGCACACAGTGCCGCGTCATGACTGAGGCTGGTCCAAGGCAGGGCCGTCGCAGCCTGCTGTGGGTGCTGCACCGTCGCCGGCAAGCCGCGCCCGGCGGTGCCGCCGAAAACCCTGCTCCTCCCCCCGCGTTGCTGGGTGCAGAGGAGAACCTGGACGACGCGGCAGCAGAGGGCGCGGTGGGCGTGGTGGTGCCCCTGCTGAAGAAGCTGAATGGCGGCGACATGCTGGCGCAGGAGCAGCCCAGCATCAGGTGGGATGGGAGGATGGCCCTAGGTGGCCGCTCGGCGGGCGGGCAGCTGCGGTGCGATACTTTGCAGGGCGCCCGCCATGCTGCGTCCATGAACCCCTATGTTCTGCCTCAGCTGCCATGCTGCGTCATGCGGCTGTTGCGCCGCCCTGCAGCAAGCAGCAGCGGCTGCTGGCAAGGTTGCTGACAGCGTAACTGACGCCGCCGCCGCCTTGCATGCGCGCTCATGCCGCTGCCCGGCCCCGCCCCACCTTGCCCCCCTCGATCCCACCGTCCTCCCGCAGCGGTGTGGAGGAGCTGGAGCGCGACATCTGCTTCATCCTGGGCCTGCTGGCCATCAAGGTGGAGCACCAGGCAGCCATCTGCGAGGCGGGGGCGCTGCCCACCCTGGTGTCCATGATCCGCCGCTACGCCGCCAAGAACGACGTGCACCTGACGGGCGTGCCGGCGCAGACGTGCCGGCGCACCAGCGACGCCATCACAAACCTGGCGCACGAGAACAACAGCATCAAGAACAAGGTGCGCGTGGGGCTGGGGCTGGCGGCCTGGCGCAGCGGGGTGGGCCGGCTTGCAAGGCAGCGGGGCGGGCGCATCATGCAGGCCCCTCGGTCTGACCATGGCTCATGGCACATGCCACTCGCGCCTTTGCCTGTGCATGCACTCATATGTGTAGCGCTGCCCCTGCTGCAGGTGCGGCAAGAGGGCGGCATCCCCCCGCTGGTCACGCTGCTGCACAGCGTCGACCCCAAGGTGCGCCTGGCAGCGGCATTGGTGGCTGGTGGCAGCTCAAGCCAGCATGCCATGTGTGGCCCTGATGAGCCTGGAGCCGCCGCCGTTGAGTGGAATCTAGCCCCCAGCCTGGCCCAGCCTCAGAACTCCCCGCTGCCATCCTGCCCACCTCCGCACAGGTCCAGCGAGCGGTGGCGGGCAGCCTGCGCACGCTGGCCTTTAAGAACGAGGAGAACAAAAACATCATCGTGGACCTGGGCAGCCTGCCGCTGCTCATACAGATGCTGCGCTCCGATGACACCACCATCCACTACGAGGCGAGCTGCAGGGCGGGACAGGACGGGGTGGGGTGGGATGTGGCAGGGTTGGGCAGGCACACGACATGCCAGCGCATGCACCTTGCAGCCTTGCAGCAGCATGGCGGATTCCGTGCTGGTGCGGCCTGCTAGCCTGCACGCTTGGCTGACACCCGGTTGCACCCTTCTGCGCCTGCCCTGCAGGCGGTGGGCGTCATTGGCAACCTGGTGCACTCGTCGGCGCCCATCAAGAAGAAGGTGCTGGAGGAGGGCGCGCTGCAGCCCGTCATCAACCTGCTGTCATCGTCGTGCACCGACTCGCAGCGAGAGGCGGCGCTGCTGCTGGGCCAGTTTGCCACAGGTGGGCGCCGCTGTGGGCAACCAAGCCTGTGGAGCCACTGTGTCTGAGTTGGTGTGTCGCTGCATGTTCCGCGCTATGCTTACTGTCCCGCAATTCATCCTCGCCGCCGCCGTCCCAACCCTTCCTCCACCCGCAGCCGAGGGCGAGTACAAGCACAAGATTGTGCAGCGGGGCGCGGTGCCGCCGCTGATAGACATGCTGGCTAACGACGACAACCAGCTGCGGGAGATGGCAGCCTTTGCGCTGGGCCGCCTGGCGCAGAACGCCGACAACCAGGTGGGTGTGGGGTGGCATGGCATGGGCTGGCTTGGCATGGCTTGAAGGCCGGCCGTGTCCTGCCTGGGGCCGCCGCCTGTTTTGCCTGGCTGCCTGTCATGCTGTGCTGGCCAGTCCCTGCATGAACCACCTGCATGCCATGCGCTGCTGCAGGCGGGCATTGTGGCCCAGGGCGGGCTGCTGCCGCTGCTGGACCTCCTGGAGACGTGCCAGTCCAACCTGCAGGTGGGCATGAGGGATGCTATAGCGGCCTCCCGGCAGCCGTGTGTCCACCATGTGGTCTGCAGCGCTTTTGGCATGCCTCCTTAAGCCAATGCTGTTGCACACGCTCTGCAGCACAACGCGGCCTTTGCGCTGTACGGCCTGAGCGACAACGAGGACAACCTGCTGGAGTTTGTGCGGGAAGGGGCGGTGCAGGTGCGTCGGCGTAGGCAGGGGGCACATGGGCACATGGTTGGCTTGGTTCCCGCCTGCATGCCAGCCAACTGGAATGGATGTCCCTCGAGTGCCGGCTGCCCTGCTCTGAGCCATCCACCCACCCTGCCCATCCCCTGTGCAGCGCATCAACGAGTGTGAGCTGGTGGTGCAGGCGAGCAAGGACTGCGTCAACAAGCTCATGAAGCGGCTGCAGGTGGGCTGCAAGGGCATGGGAGCAAGAGGGCACCCTGCTCTTGTTGGCAGGCGAGGGTTGGCGCCCGTGGTTGCTGCGCAGACACCATGGAGCCGTCTGCGGAGCACGCCTGACCTACTCAACCTGCGCCCACCCCTGCCTGCCCCCGTTGCCCACAGGACAAGCTGGGCAGCCGCATCCTGGGCCAGATCCTGTACGTCATGCAGTCCAGCAACCCCAGCGGGAAGCAGCGCATCGCGGTGGCGCTCAGCCAGCTGACCACGCGGGACCCCCCGCAGCCCAGCGGCGCGCAGCTCAAGCTCATCTTTGTGGACAAGAAGGGGCTGGAGACGCTGCTGGAGATGGTGCAGGTGCGGGGCGGGAGGCAGGGATGCTTGGCAGGGTGGGGTGGGGTGCTGGCGCGGCTGGCGAGGTGTGAGTTGACGGCTTTGTCTCGGCGGCGCCTGCCCGGCATGCTTGCCAACTCATTGCCGCCGTTGCCAGACCCTGTGTCCCTGCCCCGCCCTTTCTCCCTCTCAGGACCCGCACATGCCGGGCGACCTGCAGCGCATGGCGGCCAAGAGCCTGTACCGCCTGGCCGACAGCTGCTCCGTGACCGACCGGCCGTCGGTGGACGACATGGCGCCGCCCGAGCCCAAGGTCGGGTCGGAGGTGCGAGCGGTGGCGGGTGCTTGCTTGCTGCCCTGATAAGTGGTGCAGCTGCTGAGCAAGCCGATCTTGCTTGTCTTGCGGCGGAGCTGATCCAAGACGCCGCCTTCCAACATTCACGGCCCGCACCCCTGCTCACCGCCCTGCCGCAGGTCATTCTGGGCGGCCAGTTTGTGAATAACCCCAAGCTGAGCGACGTGACGTTCATCATCGAGGGGCGCCCCTTCCACGCGCACCGCATCGCGCTGCTGGCCTCCTCCGAGATCTTCAAGACCATGTTTGACGGTGAGAGGGCGGCGGCGGGCTTGCTCCAGGCTTGCACTACTGAGCAAGCAGCCGGCGTGCGAGGGTTGGCTGCGCTCCATTGCAGGCCGCCTCGTGAATGCGTGCTTCATCATGCCCGCTGTTTTGTGCGCCTCCTGGCTCCCGCAGGCTCCTACCGCGAGAAGGACGCCTCCACCATCCCCATCCCCAATATCCGCTGGGAGGTGTTTGAGAAGATGATGCACTGCATCTACACAGGTGCGTTCCGCTGCAGCCCAGCAGCACTTGCTTGCACTCAGGCGGCTGGCTTGCGCCTTCCAACCCCACCACTATTGCTTGAAACCCACACGCGCTTGCCCCCATGCCTGTACCGCAGGCAAGACGGATGTGCCGCCCGAGCTGGCGCAGGAGCTGCTGGAGGTGGCGGACCAGTACATGCTGGAGACGCTGTGAGTGCTGCGCCCGGCGGGTGTGGGAGCCCTGGCAGCCGCGTGCAGCAGCAGCATGCAATGCCTCCCAGCCCTCACCAGCCAACTCATCTTGGCAGCCTGCTGAGCTGCTGCTCCCTGCCCCTCTCTGCGCTGAGCCGCTGCTCCCTGCCCCTCTCTGCGCTGAGCCGCTGCTCCCTGCCCCTCTCTGCGCTGAGCTGCTGCTCTCTGCCCGCCTGCTGCCACCCTGCACAGCAAGCACCTGTGCGAGCAGACGATCACCGACCAGCTGGCGCCCGACAACGTGTCGGCCGCGTTTGACCTGGCCGAGAACTACAACGCGCCCGAGCTCAGCAAGCAGGTGCGCCCAAGGCTGGGGTGCAAGCTGCCTTGGGGCGCCTTGTGCTCAGGAGCTTTTGGAAACCGCGCTGTGCGCCGCAGTCCGTCCCCACCTTGCTCACCGTTCGGCGCCCACCCTGGTGCCCTCTGCTCCTGCAGTGCGCGCTCTACTGCCTGCGCGAGTACAGCGAGATGGCCAAGTTCCTGAGCGGCAAGGGCGGCAGCAGCGGCAGCAGCCCCGGTGCGTACGCGGTGACGATGCAGAAGATGGTGCCACGCCTGCGGGATGCCATGCTGGACGCTATCAACCACAGGGCAAATGCAATGGTCTCGTAATGAGGCACGTCCCGCATCCCAGCGCGCCAGCCCGCCGCATGTCGCCACCTCTTTCGCCCGCTGGGCTCTCAGGGCGGCGCGCAGCTGCCCTATGCCTTCCTAGATCCCTTTACCCCTTGTTTCTGCGCCGGGGCCTGGCTGGCACGGTAGCCCCCACCTTGCCCCCGGCGCTTGCCCTACGTATGACCTGCTGCTTTCGCTCCTGATTCCCTGCTCCCTCTGCCTGCAAGTGTGCCAGTGTCCCCCCAGTGTCCCCCAGCCCTCCCCCAGCCTCCAGCTCCGCCCAGTGTACACTCAACGCTCCAAACAGTCTGGCCCCCTGTCTGTGTACCCCGGAGCTGCTCAACTCATACATCACCCAACTTCCACGAATCAATCCAATCCCCTTTCGCTCCACACCTGACTTTGTAACTGTTCGTGAGCACAGCCAGGCCGGCAGGCGTGTGTCATTGCACTGCGCAAGGCATTTCATGAAGGTGGCAGCAATACCAGAGTACGGACGCAAAGCAGGAGCAGTGTAGGGTCAGTTCAGTTTTGAATGTCAAAACAGGCGTGGTGATCAACTTCCAGTTGACGTCCAGTCCAGACAGTCATCAGATTGGGTCGGGGGTCAATGTGCTTCTCAGTCATCCAGCAGGGAGATGGTTGTCGCCGCCGTGGCCTGGCTGCCCGTCGCGCCCTGCTGCTGCTGCTGCTGCTGCTTGGCCGCGGCCCACATGCCGGCCACGCGCTCCATGACCTCCTTCTGCGGCGTGCCCGCCGGCAGCTGCGCCTTGATGGCCGCTGCATTCTCCTTCACAAACTCGGCAAACTTGGAGGGGGCGCGCTGCTTGGCGGGCTGCAAAGAAAGGGGAGGTGGACAGCGAGCAACTTGTACGTGTGTCGATGGTGCGGCAAGCATGACAGCTGGGGGGCCAGCCATGTGGCTGCACACACAATATCAGACGGACACACACCAGTGCCACAACCAAGGCCTTGCTGCGCTCCAGCCACCTGCCTTGCTCACACCCGCTCACCGTGCCGTCGGGCTTGAACTTTCCCAGGAAGACGAGCGGCGAGCGGCACGCGCCGCACACCTTCTTCTTCACGTCGATGCTGTTGCTGTGCCGCCCGTACTCTTGCAGGCAGCTGCCGTTGCTGCACTGCCACCTGTGGGATTGGAGGGCAGGCGGGGCAGAGGGCAATTGCAGGCTGCTTGGGGGGCAGCAGCAGACCCGCCAGACACCAGCTGCAAGCCATCCGAGCGCAGCACGCTGCCCGCGCTGCATGCTGCTGCCACACCCCTCCCTCCCCGTCCCCGCCCGCCCCACCTGAAGGGGTAGAAGATTTCGTAGGCGTGGCAGGTGGTGATGTCCAGGTGGGAGTACAGCCGCATAGCCTTGGCGGCCCAGCCCCGGAACACGGGGCCGTGCGGCGGCTTGGCTGTGTGGTCCACCAGCCAGGCCGCCACGTGGCACAGCTCGTGGCACAGCGTGCGCTCCAGCTTGCTGAAGCTGTCCAGCACCTTGGAGCTCAGCTCCACGCGCGCAGTGTAGCTACCCGTGTGGAACGGGGAGGGAGGGCAGGCGGGTTGGTCACACGGCTGGGCAGCAGTCCAGGTGGCAGCAGGCGGCAGACCATGAATGGCAGCGCAGCAGCAGCCGCTATGCCAACACCACACCTGCAGCATGCTGCAGCGAGCGCTGCAGCCGTTGGAGTCTACACAATAGCCATCGCCCCGGCACCTCCTCACATGGGCGGCGCGTACGGGTCGTTGGGTATCTCGCGCTTATAGTGCGTCAGCCCCGCCGTGGTCAGCAGGCGCGCGTTCCACCGGATCTCCAGGTCGCGCGGCAGCTGGCCTGCGGGGTGGAGAACAGGCCAGACGACATGCCCATGGGTTGCTGTGGGCCGAGGAGCAACAAGAGCTGCAGCTGGCCAGCATGAGCGGGCAGAAAGCAGGCAGCCGGCGGCAAGCAGGCCCACCCAGCTGGCACCGATCCCTGGCATGTCCCATGCCGTGCCATGCAGTCAGCCCAGGACTCACCCTCAAAGACAGTGCGGTTGAACTCCTGGAACAGCTGCGCAGTCAGCTCCTCGCGCTGCTTCTTGAAGGCCGCGGCGGCCTGCGGCCTGTCCCCAGGCACCCCCCGCTGCTGCATGGCCGGCGGCGGCGCCGCGTGCTGCTGGGTCGACTGCCGCGGCGGCGGCGCGGCTGGCGCGCCTGACTGCTGCTGCCGTGGCAGCTCCGCCACGCCCAGGCCGCCATCCCTCAGCGACGGGATGGCGGCAAAGAAGGGTGGCAGCGCACGCTCTGCAGCCGCAGGCTCCTCCTCCTCCAAGTCGTCCGCCCCATCCAGCTCGCCATCGCTGTCGCTGTCAATCGCCCTCCTGTGGGGAGAAAGACGGCAAGCTGGCGATGAGTTCCACAGCCAACCAGCATAGCACCATGCAAGCGCTGGCGCCCAACCGCCGCACGAGCAAACCAAACGTCTCCCGACCCGGCGCATGCCCTCACCGCTTCTGCGTGGTGGCGGGCGCTGCGATACGCCACTCCTCTTCTTCCTCCCCCTCGCTCTCCTCGCTGCTGTCCAGCAGCTCTATCACTTCTGGCTCTGCTGCAGGTGCCACCGCTGCTTGCGCCGAGGGTGCCCGGCTGCCTGCCGCTGCCGCCGGCGGCGGCGGCGC
>RRZL01000054.1:1471200-1489753 GCA_006782975.1 Chlorella sp. Dachan
ACCCACCCTGCACAGGTGCGGCGCCTCATCTCCAACCCCACGGTGAAGAAGGACTTTGCGGGCCTGCTGGGGGGGCAGAGCTCCGACCGCCGCAAGCTGGCGCAGCTGATCGACCTGCTGGAGCGCATGATGCAGGTGTGTGCGCGGGAGGGGCTGCAGACCTGGGATGCTGGCTGCAGCGGGTGCGCACTTGCGGGAGTGCACGCCGCAGGTGCAGCAGTGCGGCTGGCCTGCTGAGAACGTGTGCGGGGCTCCCCGGTGGCTCGCTGAGCAATGCTGCACTCCATGCCCTCACCGCCCGCAGCTGGACCCCGACAAGCGCATCACGCCCAAGGAGGCGCTGCGCCACCCCTTCATCAAGGAGCCGCCGGCAGCGCCCCGGGCAGCCAACTAGAGAGGCCTAGCGCAGCGTTGTCCATGCAGCAGGGGGCCCACAGGGGCCAAGCTAGCTGAATGCGGTGTCAGCTGAACCAGCGCCATCCCGCACAGCCGGCACGCAAACCATCACCTAAAAACAGACACCCACAACAAATTGCATTTTTCAACCATGTCCCTGCTTTGCCACATTTGCAGCCACCCGTTGTTTCCTGCTTGCGTTTGCTGGCCCAGGTGCCGCCTGACTGTAACGCGGCACTTTCTTGGCAGCACGTGTGCCTGGTCTGGAACCAGTGGTTGGGCGCTCCCCTGCCGGCTGGCCGGGCACCTCGACTGCACACTGTTTTTGCTGGGGTTACATCTCACTATGCTGCAGCCGCAATCAACGGAACGACGCCGCGGATTACGCTCAGAGCACGCCCTCCTTGAGAATGTCGTCTGCAAGGCGAAGGTGGACAGAACGTGAGGCAGTGGGCGCTGGCTCCAGAGCAGCAGCAGCAGCAGCAGCAGCAGCGGCGGCGGCAGCAGCAGCAGCAGCAGCGGCGGCGGCGGCGGCGGCGGCGGCAGCAGCAGCTTGCGACGACGGCGGTGGCGGGAAGCTTACAGGGGATGGCTGCAGGGGGGCAGGGGAGGGAGTGCAACAAACGGGTGAGCAGCAGCCAGGTGGGCAGCACGATGAGCAGCGGCAATATAAGCAAGCCGCACAGAGTGAGCAAGAGCAGCCAAGCTAGGCGGGCCTGCCACCGGTGGACACATGAGCACACCCCGCACGAGAACAGCCCGCAGCCACCAAGCCAACCCAACCCGGCCAGGCCAGGCCAGGCGTGCGCCCCCTCATCCTCACCCGTGATGGTCTCCATCTTCACGTTCTCCAGCATGAAGCCCTCGGTGCGGGGGCCCTTGGGCTGGCGCTTGAGGACAGGCAGCGGCTTGCCCTCCACCTGCACAGTGGCAGCGCGGCAGCGGCAGCGCGCAAGTGAGGACTGCTGGCCGGACGAGCATAGTTTTTGTGGCCCTCGGCTGCTGGGGGCCACGCTTGCGGCTGCCAAGGACGCATGCGGCCGCCGCTGCCGCCCATTGCAGTGCCGCGCTCCTGGGACCCACCCGGCTTAGGGCGGCCCTGCCGCAGGCCGGCGGCAATGCCTGTCCCCCTCCCCCTCCCTCCTCGCGCACTGTGCCCCTGCCCCAATTGTGCGACCCCACCCCCTCGCTGCGCGCCGCCCCGCACCTTGGCCGCGTGCCGCGCCGCGTCGTTCTCCTTGCAGCGGCGCAGGAACTCCTCGTGGCAGCGGCTGGGGGTCACGTGCTCAATGCGCACGTGGATCCGCTTGTTGATGTACCGCCCGTTCACCTGCGGGTGGAGAGAGAACCGGGGGCGGCGCGAGGCGCGGGTGAGCGAGGCGAGTCAGGCTGGCTGGCTGTGGGGGCATCCACAGTAGCGGCGGCAGCAGCAGCACTGGCACTGCCAGTCCCTGTGTCAATGCTGCTGGCTGCCAGCGGCCTGCAGATCCTCGCCATACAGAGCTCCAGGGCTGCCTGCGCTCCAGCCATGCTGTGCGCACGCCTCAACGCAGCCGCGCGTGCCGCTGCGCCTCTGCCGTGACGCGCCATCTGCCCCTGCCCTCCCCTGCCAGCCACTGGCGGCTCCAAGCTGCTCTCTACGCAACTAGCCAGCTGCAGCCCGCCGGCCGCTGCTGCTGCAAGTGCTGGCATAGGCATAGGCCGCGCCACCCCGCACGTAAGCCGCCATGTGCTCGGCGGTGCCCCGCCGCACCGCGCATTGCTGCTGCCATACAGCATGCTGACTGCACCAGCAGCATTCAGGCCTCACAATGGCACACCAGCACCACTTCAGCCTGCATGCAGCCCTGCAGTGTGGGAGTGCCTGCCCCCAGGCCAGCAGCCGACCAACCTGCTTGAGCAGCTCCACACCCACGGCGCGCTTGGTCACGTTCCACACGCGGCCGGTCTTGCCGTGGTAGAACTTGTGGGGCATGCCCTGCGAGGCGGGAGAACAGGGCAGGGGCGGGTGAGCATCAAGCACACAGCATGGCTGCCGCGCCCGTGCAGCGGCCGCACGTCAGCACCTCAGCTGCTCTCCCCGCGCAGCCGCAGCTTCGCTGAGCATCCACTGAACATGCTCCATGCTCCATTTTCCATGCTGCAGACTGGCTGCAAGCTGCTCACAGGCGCGGTCCCGCTTGCCGTGCTGTTCTGCATGCCGCGCATGTCGCAGCGATGCCCGCCGCCGGAGCCGCCAGCCCAGCACTGGTGGCGCGTCCCTTTCGTCACTCATTGAGCTCAGCGTCAAGTTTTTTTACGCACCTTGTGCACCGCGGCGTTGACCTTGATGTCCACATAGTCACCCAGCTTGTAGGTGGTCAGGTAGGTGGACAGCGGGATGTAGCCCTTCTGCCTGCACGCAGCAGCAGCGGGGGCGCACGCAGCGGCGGCGGCGGCGGTGAGTGGGTGCACTGGCAGGCGGGACATGCAGCAGGCAGGAGCTCGGCACTCATCACAACGGCAGGTTGCAAAAACTGTAAGCTGCCACACAACTCCATCAGCAGCCCGCTGCCATGGCCTCCTCAGATTGCCCACTGAGCCCGCAGCCGGCCAGGCCGGCCATGCGCCGCTGCCCTTCGGCGCCATGCTCGCACCTGAAGCCGCGGGTGAACATGTGGCGCGTACGCGCGCGGTAGCCCTGGCCGGCCGGCATCTTTGCTCTTTACCCTGCAGCGGCCAGCAGCGAGCAGCGGGTTTGCGGCGGGGCAGCGGCACGGGGCGGCGGCTACCGCCGGCGGGCCTGTCACGCGCCGCTTGCCGGGCTGCAGGCTGCCGTCGCAGTGTCCCAGCATCAGCTGCTCCAATTGGCGCCCAGGGCCTCCGCAGGCAGGGTGGCATCGGCGGCCGCCGCCTGCTGGGAGGCCTGCGCCGGCCTCCACGGCGTGCTGTCCGCTCCAGGCTGGATGATAAGCTGTTTGCCGCGCCGCCACGCCCCAGGCCGCGCCCCTGGCCCGCCCAGCCAGAACATGCAATGGCCTGCGCTCCCCTGGGGGCTGCGCCTCACCTGCGGCCCCTGGAGCAACCAGAAAGAGGCCGAGCGGGGCCCCGCCGAGCACCACATGCTGCCCGGGTCGGCCCAGCACGCATGCGGCCAGCGGTGCATGTTGCCTGGGCAGGACCTGCGTCTGCATCGTGCGACCCCAGCCATTGCACTCGCGGCGCGCTGCCAGGCCCATCGGACCACCGCCCCCGCGCCCAGCAGCACACCTCGCGCCAGCAAGGCTCCCACAGCCGCTATGCAGGCCAGCAGCGCGTGCAGCCGCGCCAGCGTGCAGTTTGCACGCGGCTCCAGCAGCCGGCGGGCGGGGTGCAGGGCCGCGCGCCTGGTGGTGCAGGCCAAGGTCGACCTGCAGGGCGGGCCGCGCAAAATCCGCGGCAAGTGCTTCATCACCAAGGACGTGAGTCTGCCGGCGCTGGAGGCGGTGTCTGATGTTGCATTCCTGGCTGCAGGCAGGCTCACACCCGCCCCAGCAGCCGCCAGGTTTGACCGTCCGTTGACCGGCGCAGCCCCGAGCGCCACCCCCGCCTCGCCGCCTTCCCCCCGCTGCCCCGCCCGTCTGCCCACCCGCCCTGGCGTACCTTGCGTGCCCTGGCTGCCACCGCAGAACATTGACACCGACCAGATCATCCCCGCCGAGTACCTGACCCTGGTGCCATCCAAGCCCGACGAGTGAGGCGCTGGGTGCCTGCTGGCTGCTGACCGCGGCTGTTCGCGCCGCCGTGCCTGCAGTCAAGAGTGCCCTGCGTGGCCGTCCCCTCGCCAGCCTGCTGCCATGCCGGCGCACTGCCCTGCCCGCACCCTGCATCGACGTTGCGGCCTGCCTGCCCGCACCTGCAGGTACGAGAAGCTGGGCAGCTATGCGCTCTGCGGCCTGCCCGATGACCTGTACCCCACCCGCTACGTGGAGGTGCGGGCTGGGGGCTTGCAAGGGGGAAGGAGGCAGAGTGCAGGCTGGCAGGCTGGGCTGCCTTGTGTGGCGTGATGCCCCTGCTGGCTGCAGGGCGCGGGACACGGTTGGCAGCGGTGCTGGCCGGGCGGGCGGCGTGGTGTGCGGCCTCGCAACGTCGTCTCCCTGACGCTGGCGGGTGGCTGACGCTTGCTGCAGGTGGACAGCATGAAGACCGAGTACCCCATCATCATCGGCGGCCAGAACTTTGGGTGAGGGAGCCCGTATGCTGCAGCAGGGGTTGCAGGGCTGATGTGCATCGGGCTGCCGCCGCCTGCAGATATTTGGCAACCAGCGTGGTGTGTGGCGTCCACTTGATCCGACCCTGACAGCCCTTCCCATCACGTCGGCCTGCCCCGTGCAGCTGCGGGTCCAGCCGCGAGCACGCGCCCGTGGCTCTGGGCGCCAGCGGTGCCACCGTGGTTGTGGCGGAGAGCTACGCACGCATCTTCTTCCGCAACTGCGTGTCCACGTGAGGCGGGGGGCAGCGCAGCGGGGGCGCGCGTGGGCGCACTTGCACAGCTGCACAGCAGTTGCCGTTGCCTTGTCGAGCGGCTGCCCATTGTGTGCACCGGCCGTCTCGCAGCAGCGAGCGGCGGGCCTGTGACCAGGTTCCCGAGCCGCACCTGAGAGCGGTGCCTGCCCCTGTCATGGCCCTCATGCAGCGGCGAGCTGTACCCCGTGGAGACGGATGTGCGGCTCTGTGACGAGCTGGAGACGGGCCGTGAGGTGGGCGGCGGGTACCGGCTGCTGCACCTGCCCGGCTGCTGCACGTGCCCGCCTGCCGCCTGGCTTGTGCCGTGCTGCACTCCTGTGGCGGCTAGTAGGCATTGCTTGCTCCAGGCTTGCTGCGGATGCGTCCCTTACGGCCCACGGCGCCCTGCGCTGTGCCTGCCGTCCTCATCCTGCCGCCCACCCTCACTTGCGGCTTGCAGGTTGAGGTGGACATGGAGGCAGATGTGCTCACAGACCTGACCACCGGCAAGAAGTACTCGCTCAAGCCGCTGGGCGACGTGAGCTGGGGGAAGGGGGGGAGGGTTTCCCAGTGGCTCTGTTCCCACTGGCACCTCGACTGGCACCTTCAGCGGCTGCTGCGATGGGCGCGGCGAGGTCCGGCTTGGCTGTCGCAGCGAGGCTTCAGGGCTCTCGTTGCCTGCAGGCGCGGGCCAGCAGCATCATGCCCCTGCGCTAGCGGCTCTGCTCACTCTGCATCGTCAGCACTTGACCTGCGCCGCCCCGCCCTGCTCTACTGCCTGTGCAGGCGGGCCCGGTGATTGACGCGGGCGGCATCTTTGAGTTTGCTCGCAAGAGCGGCATGATCAAGGCCGCGGCTTGATGAGGCACTCTTGCTGGAGGGGCAAAATCAGGTTGTGGACCCACCCATGCGGCCATGCCTGTGACGCCCCCCTCGCTTTGTGCCCCTCTGCTCCGCTCCTCGCGTCCTTGCGCTGCCCCCTGCCTGCTTGCTCTTGCCGCTGAAACTTGCTCCTGATCTCTCCGCTTGCTGCCGCCAGTCCCGCTCAAACCCCTTTGTGTACCCAATTGACCCCTCAGTGGACCAGAATGCACCCTTGCCCTCGTTGTAACTCTTCTGCCAACTGGTTGCAATGGCCAGGCGTAGGGCGCAGCGCTACAGGGGTGTTGTGGTGCATGTGGTTTGTTGATGCGGGGGTTCATCCTTTTGTCAAGACAACATGGCAGGAAGGAGGCGCCATCAGAGGCTGGCCGCTGCCCTCTGCTTATGTAGCATGTGGCATGATCAATAACTGTCAACTACTCGCACTTATTGCACCGCATCTGTCCCTGCTGTTCCTGCCTCTGCTGCACCTGCTGCTGCTTTGGTTGCTGCCGCCGCCTCTGACGGCTGCTGCTGTGCCAGCAGTGCCTGCAGCATGCGCCATTCTCGCCGGCCCGGCTGCTGCAATGCCGCCGCCAGCAGCCGCACCGCTGCTTCGGGTAGCTGCTGCCCGGGTGCCTCCAGCATGCTGCCCAGCTGCTGCAGGCGGGCGCACTCCTCGTGGTGCCCTGCCTGCCAGCCTTTCAGCTGGCACTGAGAGCTGCAGTAGTGCACCGCACGGCACGCGCTGCAGCGCTTCAGCGCTGCCGCCGGCTCGCGAGCACCGCAGACTGCACAGCAGGGCACCGCATGGCGGGCTGCTGCGCTGCTGCTGCCGCCGGCAAAGCCCGGCGGCCGCTCTCCTTCCTCGCCCTGCTGCCGCTGCTGCTGCTGTGCTGCTCCTGCCGGCCGGCCTGCACGCGTCACAAAGCGGGGCGGCCAGCCGTAGCGCAGCTTGAGCGGCCTGCTATCACAAATGTCCTCGTCATCGACACCCTGCAGGTCAGTAGCGATGTTGCAGGCGCAGCAGATGATGCAGGGCTCGTTATTGCAGCACTTTGATGCAAATGCAGACTTCTTGCGACACATGATACACACAGGATGGCATGCAACCTCCGGCCACCCGCCCAGGACGCGGCACGCGCTCAGCAACCCCCCTGCTGCGGCTGACCTGCAGGGCGGAGCGTGCCCGCTCTGCCTCGGCTGGCGAGCCCATCTGCACCAGCCCAAACTGGAAGGTGTTTTGGTAGCCGGGCGCCGTCTGGAGCTTGACACTGTGCACTGCGCCGTACCTTCAGTGGGAACCAGGGGAGGGGCTGGATTTGTAAGCACCTCGCCCCCATCAACAGGGCAGGAGCAGAGCTCGGTAGCGGCGCATGAGCCACTCTGCGCAGGCCATGGTTCGCCCCAAACCCAAGCAAGCCCAGCAGCCCACACACCGCAGCAGCCCAGCCAGTGGCGCACCTGCGGAAGAGCGCAGCCACGTCTGCCTGCGTGGCGTGGCCGCCGATGCTGCCCACCCACAGCGTGCGGCTGGGCGGCCCCTCGCACACAAACATCTTCTTCAGCCGGCGCACTGGGCCCTGCAGCGGCACCACGCTGCCGTTCTCAAGCGCCACTTCCAGCCCCTCTGCATCCACTGGCCCACGCCTAGCCAGCGGCGCTGCTGCCGCGCGCGCCGCGCGCTGCGCTTCCCCCGCCTGCCGCCGCTGCTGCTCCTGCTGCCAGCGCAGCAGCGGCTTGAGCGAGCGCTTGGACTGCTTCACAATCAGCTCCATGTCACCGCTCAGCTCGTACACAATCAGGCCGTTCAGCTCCTGCGCATGCAAGGGTGGGCAGGCCAGTGGGGCAACGGCAGCGGCAGCAGCAGCAGCAGCAGCAGCAGCACATGGCTACAACGCAGGGCAGCAGGTGCTTGCAACAGCGGAGCGGGCACAGTCACGCTCGGCCAGCTGCCCATGCATGAGCATCGATTTTTTCTGCCTGAACAGAGAGGCAAGGGTGACCCCACCTGCAGCGCGCGCTCAGCGCCCGAGGCCGGCAGCAGCACCATGGCATACTGCAGGCTGTGGTCGTAAGGTGCACGGCTCAGCGTGATGTTGGCAACCTCGCCAAACCTGGGAGGGAGGGCGAGCGGGGCAGACCGTGAGCAAGTGGCTAGAGCCGCGCCCGCGGCACCAAACCCACACTTGCTAACCACCTGCGGCGTGCCGGCACAAGCGTGGCGCGCCCGGCACGCTGCCCTGCGACCGACTGGACGGTCCGCCCTGCTGTACAAGCGTCCCAACAGCCCTGGCAATCTAGCAATGAGCCCCTCCCCGCCCTCACAGCTCAAAGGCGCGGCGCAGTGAGACCCGCGTGGCCTCGCCGCACAGGTTGCCCACCCACAGCTCCACCAGCGGGTCTGGGGGCGGGGGGCGCAGAGTTTCTGTCAGTTTGAATCAACTTGGAGGCATGAAAAGCAGCCACGGCAAGGCTGATTGGTTGCAGCAGCGCTGGCAGGCATGACACCACCCGAGAGCATTCCCACCTTGCCGGTGCCACCCACTGGCCACGCCGTGCATCACCCACAAAACGCCACCCAAATTAATCACCACCATGCCTCACCCCAATCGTCATCTTCCTCCTCCTCCTCTTCGTCCTCCTCGTCCCCCTCTTCGTCCTCTGATGCTGCATGCGCCGCAGCCTGCCACCCGCTGCCAAACGTGCGCCGCGGCGGCTGAGGCTGCGCTTCGTCCTCTGCATCCGCCCAGCGCTGCTGCGGCGCCGCCGGCACGTCGCGCCGCCATGTGTCCGCTTGCGAGGGCCGCTCTGTCCACTCCCGCACTTTCAGCGTCTTCTCAGTGAGGGCAGGCAGTACCTGGCCAGCGAGCGCCAGTTGGGCGCGCTGTGCGGCCGCCGCAGACGCAAACGTGACCACGGCGAAGCAGTCGGGGCCGATCGGCGCACGGCTCACCCACAAGTCCTCCACCTCGCCATACCTGTGTGGTTCATGGGGTAACGGGTGGGGAACAGGATGACAGGGGCTGCAATGTCAGGCAGGGCGGCCAACCAGCCAGCGGCGCTGGCGGCGGTGGCGGCGGCGGTGACACTGCAGGCGAGCAAACACATCCAAGGCGTGACGACAACCAGCCTGGTGCGTTTGCTCGTCGCTCCGGCAGAGGGGCGAGCGGCAAGGCCGGCAGGCGCGGGACGGGTGACGACCGTGAGCAGCGGGCAGCCCAGGAGCACTCCGATCCTTGCAAAATGCTCGTCAAGTGGACTACTTGCTATCGACTCCGTCAATCGGCTCACCGGCTGCAAATGGCCTGAAGGTCGCTCTCCAGGCTCCGTGTGTCCCTCAGGTTGCCGATCCAAACCGAGGCCATAACTGATGTTGAGTTCGCTATGCATTCAGAGCCTGCCCAGGCCCCTTAGCTGCCTCAAAGAGGCTTGCCACCTGGACGTGTCCCATGCAGCTGCCTCTAGGCGCCTGAGGGGGCCCACACGCATCGCCAGCACTCGTGATATGCTGATCATACCTTCAGAGTTCTCCTGGAAAGCCTGCGACACGGCCTTTGTGCAAGCCGCAAGCCCGTGGCCTCTCTAGGCCAATTGGGCCTGCCTGCCCACCAGCATCCGATTTGTGAGGTGAGGCACACCATGGAATCGCAGCGACAGCGCGCCCAGCCGCTTGCTGACTCTGCCGCCGGCGCCGCCGCTCCTCCCATCACCACCTCGCACTGCCTCCCTGCCTGCAGGCCGCCAGCATGCAGGGACGCGCCGCCCTCATCACCGGCGGCGGCTCCGGCATAGGGGCCGACTTGGCTGTGCAGCTCGCACGCCACGGGGTGAGCGTCACGCTGGCCGACGTGGACGTTGCAGGCGCAGAAGCGGTTGCCGCGCGCATCCGTGCTGCCGGCGGGCAGTCCATTGTGGCGCGCTGCGATGTGGCCGACCCTGCACAGCATGTGGCGGCGTTCCGGGAGCACATGGGGCGCTTCGGCCGGCTCGACTATGCGCTGCTGAATGCAGGTGAGCGGTGTGTGAGGTAGGGTGTGGTGAGAAGCTGGGGCCTGCTCATGGGTTTGGTAACCGCCTTGGTGACCATCATGCGCCTGCTGCCTGCTGTGTCGCCACCTCGCCACAGGCATTGCGGAGCGGGGCGACCTCATCACAGGCCGCAGCGACCGCTGGCAGCAGACGCTGGATGTGGACCTCAAGGCGGTGAGCAGGCAGCGTGCTTCGGAGTGCCGCTAGGTTTGATTGGAGGGGCACGGCGAGCCTGCGCCTTTCGTAGGGCGGCTGGGCATGCCAGCATTTCTTGCTGATCGGGCTTGCCTCACTGGATCCGTTTACTGCAGGTGCTGGAGGGCGTGCGGCTGGCGTCCCGTGCCATGCTGACCGGCAGTCCTGACACCGCACCCAGCCGGCCGCCCAGCCCTGGGGCCGGCCAGGCACAGCCGCCCGAGTGGAAGGGAGTCGTCATGATCACAGCCAGCGCGGGCGGCACCTTCCCCATGCCGCTCAGGTGCAGCTGCAGGGTTCTCTGCTGGAGGGCTGGGCGCGTTGCTGGTCCTGCGCCCTCGTCCCAAATGGCACGGCTTGCCCGCCTGCTGGGGGTGCAGGCTACCCAGCTTTGGGTACGGGCTACCCAGCTGTCACCCCTTCCCTGGCTTGCTCCCACCCTCGCCCATGCAGCCCCGTGTACGCAGCAGCCAAGGCGGGCTGCATCTCCGCAACCCGCTCCCTGGCAGGGCCGCTGGCCCGCCACGGCATCCGCATCTGCGCGCTCTGCCCGCAGTTCACGGACACAGCTATGGTGAGAGGCATGCAGCAGGCGGACGCCGCTGCGGCGGCTGAGACGATGCGTGAGACGGGCGGCCGGCTGCTGACTGCGGAGCAGGTGGGTGGGTGGGTGGGTGGGAAGGTGGGGATGCGGCGGGGTGGGCTTTGGCCAGCAGTGCGGTCGTCGTGCAGACCCATGATGAGCCACCCCGTTGCCGCCATGCTCACTGCCCATGCCACGTCCCCACCATGCCACATGCCATTGCATCTGCACCCTCCACACCTCCATCTCCTCAGGTGGCCCAGGCCGGCCTGCACCTGCTCACCGACAGCTCCAAGGTCGGCACCGCGCTGGTGGTGCTGGTGGACGGCTCGTGGGTCGAGCCCCAGCGCACGCGCTTCAGGAGTGGTGCGTTGAGCCGGCACGTTGGCACAGCTGTTCTCGCCTGGAAGTTGAGGCGTCATGTAGGCGCAGTGCTGAACCATTGCTGGTCACATACTTGGCGTCCTCACAAGTGCCCACTGCGCCGCATTCGCACTCCACCTGTCCGCCCTGCCTGCAGTGGAGATGCCCGCCTCCGCCGCAGCAGCCCGTGTGGACCCAGCCCTTGTCTTCTGGGCCACCAACGGTGCCAGCAGCAGCACATCTGCGGGCGTCCTGCCGGCAGCCAGCACCCGGGTGATTGAGGTGCACCGCCTGTCCACCAACTTCCGGGCGGCAACCCACATTGTGCGGCGCCCGCTGCCGCCGGCCCTGCCACCTGGCACAGTGCTCATTCGCCGAGCGTATGTGGGCATCAACGCCTCGGACGTCAACTACTCAGGTTGGTTGGTTTCAGGCTCGCTGAGCATCAACCTAGCAAGTTGGGTGGGGCTGCGCCTGGCAACAGTCCACAACACAGGGCGTGGCGTTGATGCCTGAGGTCCCGCTCATTTGCACCACGCCGACCTCCTCTCTGCTGCAGCCGGGCGCTACTTTGGCAGCGCAGCAGCAGCCGAGGCCAAGCTGCCCTTCCCCGCGGGCTTTGAGGCCGTGGGTGTGGTGGCAGCGGTGGCGCCAGATGTGAAGGTCAGGGCCCGCTCTGCCGCGGGCCACTCACTCAACTGCCTCGCTGAGATGACAGCCAGCAGCTGCAGTACTGTGCCTGGCACAGCACCCAAGGCCCGCCTCGGCTTGCCCTGCCATTCAGCATTAGCACACGACCTCTCCGACCTCCCGTACCATTCCCTCCCTTTCACTCCACACAGGGACTGGCTGTTGGGCAGCCGGTTGCCACCATGACGTACGGCGGCTTCGCTGAGTGGGCAGTAGTGGCCGCCAAGCACGCATTTGCTGTGCCTGCTGCGGCCCCTGAGATGGTGGCGCTGATGACGTCTGGCCTCACCGCAAGCATTGCACTGGAGCAGGCGGGGCTGGTGAGGGCTGCTGGGTGGGTTGGGAGTTGAGCGGGCAGCAGCTGATTGCAAAGCTGTGACCAGTGGGCATGGACTAGCAGCCTGCATGCTGGTTCGGCACTGCCAAGCCCACCTCCCAACCTGCCCCCGCTCCAACCTTGCAGCGCAAGGGCCAGACAGTGCTGGTCACAGCAGCAGCCGGCGGCACCGGGCAGCTGGCGGTCCAGCTGGCGGTGCTTGCGGGGTGCACGGTGGTTGGCACCTGCAGCGGCGGCGACAAGGCAGACCTGCTGAGGTGAGGCGGCCTGCGCTGGGCCTGCGCACTGGGCGGAGAACAGGGCGGTTCCGTGTCACCTTGGACGCCGCTCCTGCTTAATGGATGCCGCTGCTCCTGCTGACCGCATCCAGCTCATGCTCCACCTTCACCATTCCAGTTCCGCAGCTGCACAGCCAGCCAGCTGAACTGCACCCTCACTTTCTGCCACCCTGCCCCGCCCTGCCCGCCCTGCCTTGCTGCACCTCAGGTCTCTGGGCTGCCACCGCGTGGTCAACTACCGCCAGGAGTCCCTGAAGGAGGTGCTGAAGCGCGAGTTCCCGCGCGGCCTCGACGTGGTGTATGAGTCGGGTGGGCGGCGGCAGCTGGGAGCATGCCGCCTGCTTGGTGCCCTGCTCGGTGCCCCCATGTTTGTGCTGTGTGGTGCCCACCCTTGAACCACTCCTGCCTGGAAGCACTCGGTGTGTCAACATCTCGACGTCCGCTCTACCACTGCCAACACTGCCACTGCCCCCTCCTCCCACCTGCAGTGGGCGGCGACATGTTTGATGTGGCAGTCAACGCGCTGGCGCTGCGCGGCCGGCTCATGGTGATTGGAATGATGAGCCAGTACGCAGACGGCTGGGCCGCGCGGCAGTACCCAGGTGCGTGTGGGCCGGCAGGACGCTGCCCTTGGGTGGGTTACAACTCGCTGGGTGACTGCGATGCAAACGCAGTCAGTCTCTGGCTGCATCTCTGTCGCCCTGCTGCTGCCCTCAGGTCGGCCACCTCGGCTGTAAATCTTGTGTCGTATCCCATCTCGCGGGCCACTGCCCCCTTCCTCATCCGTCCTTCTTGCCCGTCAACCACCACCCAAAACAGGCATCGCCGAGAAGCTGCTGTGGAAGAGCGCGACGCTGCAAGGCTTCTTTCTGCTGCACTACGCCTCCCAGTGGCGCCGCCACCTGCGCAAGCTGGCGGGGCTGCTGCAGGGCGGCCGCCTGCGCGTGCAGGTGAAGGGGGTTGTAGGGCCTAGGGGACGGGCTTACAGCTGTGGCAGCTCAGGTCGGTGCATGCATGCGGGCAACGTGTCGGCGTCACACCGCCACTGCTCTCTGTTTCCCCAGCCAACTGCACCTCTCCTGGCCCACTGCTCTTGTCCAGATGGACCCCCGGCGCTTTGTGGGGCTGGAGTCAGTTGCGGATGCAGTGGAACACCTGCAGAGCGGGCGCTCTGTGGGCAAGGTGTATGTGCAGCTTGCGGCGCCGCTTGCCGGCGGCAGCAGCGGTGGCGGCTCCCCAAAGGCACGGCTTTAAGGCAACAGAGATGCAGCCCTATGGTTACTGTACAGGACATGGCTAGGCGTGTAAAGGGTTAAGGGTAAATGCCCCCCCCAATAGCTTGCTTGTAAGTATAAGCATTGCAAACTGCAGTCCTCGGCAGTGGGTCGGCCCCGTCAGCACAGGGCAACAGTTTGAAACAGCCCAAGTAACTGTCTCCCTCCCACTGCTAGCCAGTGCACCCCCCACGCCCACACCACACCTCTGCGAGGGTTGGGCGAGGTGGCGGCACACCAGCGCTGTTGGGCGCGTCCTTGCAGGGTAGCCGCAGCAGGATGGCCTCCAGCAGCTCGTCTGACAGGGACAGCAGCAGGGGAGGGCGGGCCTGCAAGGGTGAGCGGCGAGCGGCGGCAAGGCAGCTCGCCTGGCCTGGAGGGCGGGGGGCCTCTTGCAGACGACGCATTCTGCATTGTTACCCCGCTTTGTCATTGATCAGGGATCGAGAGGCCGCAGGCGAGCAGGAAAGGTGCGGCTGGCACAGCTCCTGTCAGCTGGCTGCGACAATCGGGATGGCCGGCCACTGCCTGCAATTCTTCAATATGTCCTGGGGCGATCGAGGGGCGCACAAGCAGCGACGTGCGGCTCTGCTGGTGGCGCATTGGCGGCTGACTGTGCACGCCGAATGCGAGCCGAAAAACAAACCTCTGCAAGACGATTGCGCATCAGCACCTCCTGCTCCACAACACTGCTGGCCTGCAAGCGCCCGCCTGCCACTGTTGGCGCGCCCGCGCTTGCGTCGTCCCAGACGCCCAGCTTCACAGGGCTTGAGACGGCCCCAGCATGGCACAGGCCAACGGGCACGCGGAGGAACCGGCGGACGGCATGAATGGGCACACGGTGCTCACCGTGGAGGCGGAGCCGGCCAAGGAGACGGCGCAACTCACAGCCCAGCTGCAGCAGATGGCGGAGGAGTTCAAGCAGACCTCCAGCACCTATGCTGCACCGTGAGGGGGTCTTGTGCAGGAGGATAACCGTGTTGTTCCTTCCATCTGCCATGTTCTGGCCGCCGCGCCGGCGCCGCCGCGCCGGCGCGGGCGCCGCGATCACCGCAAGGCTCCCGTCAGCGGTGACGCCGCGGCCTGCTGCATGGTGTGCCAGGAGTTGAACACCGCAGAGCTTGCAGCAGTAGTGCCTCCTGCACCACTGCAGCTGCCGTTGCCATGCACACAGCAGCTGTGCTCTTTGCACCACCTCCCTGCATGCCTCCCAGGCACGCAGGCGGCGCGGCAACTGTTTCCCGCCCGCCCGCCCTCCACGTTGCGGTTCACTGCAGGGACGCCAAGGCCACGCGCCGAGCAGCCTCCATGCTGGACCGCATGGACACGTTGAAGCTGGCGGCCGACAAGTTTGATGGGCGGCAGTCCATGGCCCGCCTCAAGGCAAGCGTAGGAGCTGCCTGCGCCGCTGCGGGGCAAGCTCTGCTGGCTGGGCTGGCTGGAAACAGCAGCTGCCTGCTGGCGCCTGCCTGTGCTGGTTGCCGCTGGCTGCTTGTGCTGCTTGCTGCCGCTTGCCCGTGTTGGTTGCCCGCGTGCCCAGCCTACCGCCCTGCCCTGCCCCTGCCTGCAGCGCGTCATCGGCATCACGCTGCAGTGGGAGCGGCTCAACTACAGCGTGACGGTGGGGCGTCGGCGCAAGCGCAAGCAGAAGTGCATCCTGCAGGTGCCCGGGTGCAGGGGAGGGATGTCGGGGAAGGGATGCAGCCGGGGATCCACAGGTGTGGCGCCTGCTGCTGTGTTGCTGGCTGCGGGGCCTTGTTGCGCGGCTGCCCCCTGCTGTGACACCGCTGCAACCCGCTGTTCGCAAGCTTGCTGCCTTGGTCTGCCGCCCTGCAGGACGTCAGCGGCCACGTGGAGTCTGGCCACCTGCTGGCCATCATGGGACCCACGGGTGGGTGTGTGGGTGCCCAGCTGGTGCGGGGGCTGAGCTTCGTGCAGTGGCTGAGCTGGCACTGGCTGGCTCGCTGTGCCTTGTGGTGTGGCCTTACATTGCTGGCCGACCCAACTGCCTGCAGGCTCGGGCAAGACCAGCCTGCTCAACGCGCTGGCGGGGTGAGGCAGGAGACGGCTTTGCGTGTGCCTGACACCCCGATGGTGGCTGAGGCTGATGCGGCGGCGGCTTTGAGCGTGTGCTGCTGTGCACAGTGCGGTTCTGGTGCACGAAGTGCAGTGCTTACCTGTTGACACACTTTTCCAGTGGCACACTTTTACTCCTGTGCGCAGGCGCCTGCCCACCGGCGGCAGCCAGTACGGAGAGGTGGGTGTGCTGGGGCAGGGCTACTGAGCTCCGGCCAGAGGGCTGGGACAGGTGGGAATGATGGATGCATCAGCCCAGCAACGGATGCATCTGCCCAGCAAGGCACAAACGCAGGCGCCACCGCTCCCCCGCTTCCTGGCAGGTGCTGGTGAATGGACGGCCACGCAGCCGCGGCTTCAGATCCATCAGCGCTTACGTGCTGCAGGCGAGGCGCCAGTGGGGTGCAGTGCCGCTCTTGGAGGCACGGGGTGCTGGTCAGGGCTTGAGTCCTTGCTTGCACTGAGGCCGGCCAGCCAGATGTGTGGTTGCCAACCGCAGCAGCCCAACAAAAATCCCTGCCGCAGGACGACGTTCTGTTTGCCAACCTGACTGTGCGGGAGACGTTTGAGTTTGCGGTGAACATCCGGCTGCCCTCCAGCGTCAGCAAGGAGACCAAGGCCCAGGTACGCCCAGGGAGCAGCGGCAGCGGGTGGGGAGGGGTGGGGAAGGGGGCGGGGAAGGAAGAGGCGTGGCACGACGCATTCTCTGTGTTTGCAAGCCCCTCTGCCCCACTTCCCCACTCCCCGACTCTACCGCCAACCCTTTGGCCACCCTCTTGTTCTTTTGGCGCAGCTGGTGGACGACGTGATTGCGGAGCTGGCGTTGAGCAAGGCGGCCAACACCTTCATCGGCAACGCCTTCATCCGGTGAGGGCGCCCTGCTGGCTGCTGGTGGAGTGCACAAGTTGGGCAGGCAGCGGGCATGCATGCAGCGGGCAACATGTGCTGTTGCTCCAAGCTCATACGCCATGGCATCGAGCAGCGGTCCGAGGCATGAGAGTTGCAGACTACAAACCCCACCAGCACCGTGTTGCGCTGCGCCTAACGCCTCACTGCCGCCCAATGCGTCACCGCCGCAAGCTTCCATGCCCCCGCGCCGCAGCGGCGTGTCTGGCGGCGAGCGGAAGCGGGCCAACGTGGGCGTGGAGCTGCTCTCCAACCCCTCCCTCGTGTTCATGGATGAGCCCACATCGGGTGCGTTTTGGGGAATAGAGCCAGCGAGGGAATGGAGACGTGAGGGGTTCCGCAGCAGGCGGGGAGCAGGAAGCGGGAGGCTAGCCGGTGCTGCTGAGTTGCTGCACCCAGCACATGCTGCCTGCCCGGCCAGACACCGCCCCGCCCATCCCGCCTGGTTGCAGGTCTGGACGCGTTCCAGGCCCAGAACGTGATGGAGGCGCTGTGGACGCTGGCCGGCAACGGGCGCACCAGTGCGTGGGCTGGAGGGCGGGTGGGCTGGTGCTCTGAGCTGCATGTCGAGCTGGAAGCACGGAGGCAGCCTCATGCAGCCATCTGCGCTTGTGATCGCCTGCCTGTGTTGCACCCACCACTTTGCCCTGCAGTCGTGCTGACCATCCACCAGCCACGCTCAAGTATTTATAAGATGTTTGACCAGCTCATGCTGCTGAGTGAGGGTCGCGTGATGTACTTTGGCGCCGCCTCCGCCGCCACCGCCTACTTTGCGCAATGCGGCTTCGAGTGCCCTGCACAGGTGCGGTTTGCGCTGCCGGAACACGCAGCTTGCAGGCGGTTGTTACCAGCCTGATGCTGATGCACCCTGCATGGGAGGGCCAGCCCCATGAGCCAGCCCAGCCACCCAACAGGCCGCCCGCTCCTCTCCCCTTCTCTGTTCTTCAACCGGCGGGTGACTTTTGATTGATGTGACCTCCACAGACTGCCAACCTTCCACCTTCCGCCCGTTCTCCCCTGATGTGCAGTACAACCCCGGCGACTTTTTGATCGACGTGACTTCCATGGACTACCGCAGCCCCGAGCTGGAGGCGTCCACACGCCAGCGGTGCGGGGGCGGCGGCTGGCGGCCTGCAGGGGGCGGCGCGTGGGGGGCATGTGCATGGGAGTCTTGGCTGGACCCTGCAAATGCAGAGCGTGTGGACGGTGGGGCGCAAGCAGACTGCGTTGGCATGGCCTGTTCGTGCACGCACGCAGTCGCCCCGGTGTTCTGTGTCCATCGCCCGCCTGTCCAGTGTGGAGCTGCTGGGCCAGCTGTACGAGGGGCGGCGGGGCGAGATGTCGGGCACCGTCACCGTGGACGAGGTGAGTGGGGGCGGCAGCACCGTGCTGAGATGCATCGTCTGCTGAGAGTGCAGAGTCTGGGCGTGGCTTAGTGGGTGATATTCGGCCCTTCTTGTGATAGGTTCTGGAGCCCCAGCACTGTGGCTTAGCACTGTGCAATCTGTGTGTGTGCAGGCCAGCACGCGGGACATGAAGGAGGTGGACCACGACCTGCAGGCACGCATGGGCCTGTGGCATTGAGGCTGGGGCTTGGGGTTGAGGATGCGCTGTTTAGTCCCAAGTCCGGCGGGTTTGCAGTGGCGCGAGGCCGGGGCCAGGAGCACACAGCGCGCCGTCAAGAGGCATGCACAGCGCCCCCACACATGCCCCGCGGTTCCCCCCCGGCCAACTCGTCTCCCCCGCAGTTTGCCAACAGCGTGCCGCGCGAGTTCTGGCTGCTGCTGGGCCGCGCGTGGCGGCAGGCCAGCCGCAACAAGCTGCTCATCGTGAGAGAGGGGCCTGGGCTGGAGGGTGCTGCGGGGCTGCTCTGTCTGAGCCATGTATGCGTCAACACACCTCGATCTGTGGCGACCTCGATCCGACCTTGCACCAATGCCAGCCCATAGGATGGCAGCCTCCCACTTGCATCCCACCTGTCAACCACCCTGCCTGCAGATTGTGACGCTGGCGCAGACGTGCATCATCGCGCTCATGCTGGCCTGGCTGTACAGCGACATGAGCCAGTCGTACGCGGGCATCCAGGACGAGACGGGGT
>RRZL01000054.1:1490786-1504477 GCA_006782975.1 Chlorella sp. Dachan
TGCAGTGCCATCCTGTACTGGATCGTGGGCCTCAACCCCTCAGCCTCCGCCTTCTTCATCTTCTGCTGCATCGTCATCTGCGAGGGGCTGGCGGCGCAGGGCCTGGGCGTGGCCATCTCCGCGGGTGAGGCTGGCTGGCTGGCTGGCTGGCTTTACACCTGTCTGAATCGAACAATGCAGGTCCTGGGCACTCGGTTGATGCATCAGTGATTCAGCATGTACCAGTCGGCGGCATGCGTGGGTGAGATTGTGGCTGTAGTGGTCCACCCACGCTCTGAGCCGTTGACCATCCTTTGGTGGGGAAACCTTCCTGTCCTCGTACCGCAGCTGTGCCCGAGGAGAAGATTGCGCTGGCCATCGCGCCCATGATCACAGTCATTGTGAGGAGGCTGCCGCACGTGCCGCGTGTGCCATTCCTGCCTTGCCGCAAGCGCCATTCCTGCTGCTTGTGCCTCCGCCGCCCCGTAGGCGCGGACACGCCTAGCCAACGCAGCATCCCGCCTGGCAAGCTGCATCCGTGGACCCATCTGACTAGCTGCTTGCGCGCCTCCATCGCCCCCCTGCCCCTCCAGCTCATGCTGTTTGGCGGCTTCTATGCAAACGTGCAAACCATCCCCGCGGTGCTGCGCTGGAGTGAGTAGAGGTGGCGCTGCGTGTGGCTAGCCGCAGGCACTGCTGCCATGTTCTGTCCAACCCTCGTGCTGCCCCTGCTGCCATGCTCTGTCCAACCCTCGTGCTGCCCCTGCTGCCCCCGGCCTGCCCCCCACCGCAGTCCGCTACATCTCGCACCTTTACTGGGCCTTCATGGCGTTTGCAATCAACGACTTCAGCGGCCGCGATGGGTGGGGGTGCCCCAACAGCATCCCCCCGCCCTGCAGCGTGTCGGGGGACCAGGTGCGCTGGGGGCGAGAGCATGTGGGGCAGCTGTGATGGTCATTAGTCCGCACTGGAGTGGCAGTCTCGAGGCCAGGCAGCAGCCGAGTTAGGTTATTTCGCAGCGGCCCAGCTGCCCCTGCCTGGCCGCCTGCATCTGCACCCCGGCTGCTCATTGGTTGCCGGCCCCCTGTGCGTCTGCCCTTGCAGATCCTGACGCAGCTGGGCTTCAGCGGCAAACACCTGTGGGAGGGCTTTGTGGGCCTGCTGGGGCTGGCGGTGAGCTAGCAGCTGCCAGTGCCTTGAGCTGCTCGCTGCATGTGGCCGGAGCTGCTAGCTGCATGGCCCGGAGGTGCCAGCATGCATGCCGGCAGGTTGTGTGTGGCACCTGTGCAATCGGTCTGCCGCGCCCTTGGCCCAGCCACAACAGACCCCGCCACTTCCTGCGCTCAATCTACTCCCTCACCCCGCCTGCTGCAGGTGGGCTACAACGCCCTTGGCTACCTGCTGCTGCGCTTCACCAAGCCGCGCTACCTACCGCTCACCAGCACCGCCGCCGCCGCTGCCAAGCGCAAGCGGTCCTGATGCGGTTGCGGCCCAGATGCGACAGGGGCTGGCGCCTTCAGGTCCAATGTCTGGTTTGCCCGCATGCTACCCAACCGCCCGTCCGGTGCATGTACGGCGGCCCAGGCGCAGCCCAGGCGCAGCCCCTGTATCGCTGCGTGAGTGGCTGCACACGCCCTGCACAGCGCCCGCCTGACAGCGGGGGCAGTGAACAGACTTGACCGATACCTCCGTGCTATGCCGCAAGTTCGCGCTGCACATGAAAATACAAGCCCTTGTGTTCTTTGCTCATTCCAACAGCCGCTGCCAACCACACGTCTTCCTTGTTCTTCCCCAACCTCATGCAACCCTTTCATTGCACTACACATTTAAAATTTCGCTACGGGTATTCTGCTGGTGGCCACAGTCGTGCGGCCTCCTGTTGGCCTTTGCAATCACCCTACAACGACTGGTGCCTCTGGCAGCCAAACCCTGCTCCAAACCCTGAGAGATCGGGTGCATGCTACACACGAGGCGAAGGCGGCGGGACTGCCGCACAGCGCAGCACTGGCCACCACTCGCTCCACGGCCCGCGCGACTCGTGCATGGCCTCCCATCCTGCAATCCCACATAGGGATCGGCCTCCTTTTCGGAGGAGGGCAGCGATGGCGGCTTTGAGCCGGTCCTGCCCAGTTCAACGCGCGCTGGTCCTAGTGACGCTTTGTTGGGCCGCAGGTGAGTAGCGAGGAGATGTTGGATGTACAATTGAAGCACGGTGGCCTACGAGCGGCGCGGCCTGGCGTTTGAGTGAGCACCTTCCTGCCCGCGCCACAACACGCCTTGCAAGAACTTCAGAATGCTCTGGATCGTCGAGTAGCGATGGGGCGGGGGGTGTGCCGCGCCAAGCGGCGCAGACCGCCCATGTACCCAGTTTCCCGCCGCCGCGGCGCCGCGGCTTCGCTGCCGCTGCAGCCATCTGGCTGCACCGCCTCCATCCCCTCCACTGCACCCTCCCCATACATCCGAGCTGGCCTGCATGCAGGGCATCGTGCAAGTTTTCTGATAGCACTGATTGCAGTGGCAACCCGCATTCCACTAATGCAGGTGCAGTTGCCTCGCCGGCCCGCAACCGGCGCCGCTTGACTGAGGGGCGTGGCAGCTACAGCGGCAAGGCGCCCCATTCCTACGGCTACAGCTGCTATGGGCAGGCGACTGGGTGCTACTCCAGTGGCTACGCGTGAGTGCGCCAGCCCCAGTTTGTTTGGTACCGCAGCAGTGTCTAAAGAACACCACAACACTGTTTGCGTCAGCACCACAGGCCTCCCCTCCCCAAACTTTGCCTCCACCACTGGCCATGCCACTGCAGGCCGCCTCCCCACTCTGTGAAGCATAAACCGCCGCCGCCGCGGCAGCTGTTCCCTCCTCCCGTTGGAGGCTATGGTGGGCCGCTGCCTCCTCCGCCCACCTACGGCAGAACTCCCCCTCCTGCGGGCAGCTATGGCAGCATGCCCCCTCCTCCCACCGGCAGCTACGGCAGCAACCCTCCCCCACCTGCTGGCAGCTACGGTACGCCCCCACCTCCCGAGGGCACCGGCCCAGGCGCGCCGCCACCTGGAGGCTTGCAAGGCACACCGCCCCCCAGTGGCGTGTACGTCTCCCCGCCACCGCCTACCAACGGCAGCACGCCACCTCCGTCGCGTAGCAGCCAAGCCTCTCCACCACCGCCTTCGGAATCGTATGGCAGCCCGCCCCTGCCTGGGTCCAACGGCACCCCGCCACCGCCGCCCTTCGAGGGCAATGCTCCACCTCCACCACGCACTGGGGAGACATCTCCACCTCCACCCCCTGAGGGTACTGGCCAAGCAACACCGCCACCTAGCGGTTTGCGCAGCAGCACGCCCCCGCCTGGATCCGACGCCTCCCACCCACCGCCACCTGAAATTGTCAGCGCCAGCACACCGCCACCAAGTGGATCCTATGGCACCCCACCTCCCCCCTCAGGTAGGCTCTCCTTGCCATTGATCATTCCGAAGCCTCCTGATGCCGCCGTCGCTGACTCCTGTGCTTCAGCGCACGCTGTGCACCACCGCAACAGCTGGCTTCCAAAACAGCCTGTTTGCTGCCTCTACTTGGTGCAGGTGGTGACAGCACCCCGCCTCCACCGCCGCCAGGGGCAGAGGATAGCAACCCGCCGCCCCCATCAGGTGTGCACAATCCGGCTCCTGCCGCTGCTTGGCTGCCTCTCGTGCCGCCAGTAAGCATGCTGCAATCCATCAAAGCTGCGGTTCGCTCTCCTCGACAAACCTGCAGGAACGGAAGCAAGCAGTCCGCCGCCACCCAGCACTGGTGATAACTCTCCACCGCCACCCAGCGCTGGCGACAGCTCTCCGCCGCCCCCTCCCGGCACTGGCGATAGCTTTCCGCCGCCCCCTCCTGGCACTGGTGATAGCCAACCTCCCCCTTCAGGCTCCGAATCCCCTGCTCCACCCCCTGGCTCCCCGCCGCCGCCAGCAATGCCACCGCCACCGCGGCCCCTGCAACCGCTGGTGCCTGCGCCCCCGCCTCTGCCTGGCAGTAGCCAAAGCGAGCCCCCTCCTCCCCCAAGCGCTGATTCCAGCCCGCCGCCACCGGGCGGCAGCACCAGTCCCTCACCCCCTGGCGGCATCAACGGTCAGACTGGGCCCCCGCCTCCGCCCGGCGGCAGCGAATCTACCCCTCCTCCACCGCCAGGCGGCAGCCCCAGCCCCCCACCTCCTGGCGGCATCAATGGTCAGACTGGGCCCCCGCCGCCGCCTCGGCCCACCAGCAACCTTGTCTCCTCCCCGCCACCGCCGCCGGGTCCTCTGGGCAGCCTGCCTCCACCAATCAACCCGGTCCTGCCACCGCCGCCGCCCAGGTGCGTGTGCTCTGAGTTGCAAGGCTTGCCTCCCCCGTTGGCCGCGGGGTTAAATAACGAGCTGGATCAGTGGCCTTGATCGTTGTCCCAAGGTTGCGGGTTCGAACCCCCCGAGATACTTGGGGCGGTGTTTGTGCGGCAACCTTCACTAGCGTTGCTAGGCCACTTCGTGGCTGTGTCGCATGAACCCCGTTAAGAATGGTTGGTGTGGATTCTAGGAAGGTCTTGCCCCCAACCGAGAAAGGCGGACACGACAGCCCAGTCAAAATGGGCAAAAACAAACGGTAGCTTGGGCGGTGCCGAAATGGCTTAATACCCGCCGGCTTCCTCAACCCACGCCTAAGGGCGTAGCCTTTCTTTCTTTCTTTCTGCAAGGCTTGCCTGCCGTCCATGCTTGCCCCGCACAGCAGTTTGTGCCACTGGACGTCCAACCCGACAGTACAGCATTGGTCGCCCTGACGTCCCCTCCATTCCATTGCGTAGGTTCCTGCCTTTGAGCACTGGGCCTCCGCCGCCTCCAAACTCTCGTACCCAGCCTCCTCCCCCTGGTGGCATCAGAGATGCCAATGCACCCCCGCCACCGCCCAGGTGCGTGCCACATGTGCTTGCCCCAGTGCCTTCTCCCCCACGGCCAGGTGTGCTTTACCAGGCGCCCATGCAGCGCCACAGGCCAACAAGCAGTTGTGTGCGCACAGACACTGAGCAGAATGAGTGGCTGCAGCACTTGCACTGCCCAGGTACTCTACCTGCCAGGATTCATCCGCTGCCAAGCTCACCATGCTTCCACGCGCAACCCCCATGTGCAGCTTCCTGCCTGGGCAGGGTGCACCACCGCCACCCCCTGACAGCGCCATCGTCATCGGCGACGTGAGCATCCGGGCAGGCTGTGCGCACTGCGCCGCGTGCGCCGCCACGTGCGCCGCCGCCCACCTGTGCACTAATGCCTGTAGCTTGTGTGAAGGGGCATCAGCATCAGCGGCAACCTGCTGTCAAGTGCGCCCACCCTCTGCCCCACACAGCCTCACGTGCGCGGGTTTGACGACCAGTGGTTCTTCTGGGACGGCCAGCCTGGCGAGACAGCCACGCTGCTGTCAACCGGTGGTGGCGCTCGGCTGGACGCAACCCTAGGGGCTGGCGGCCTCAAGGGCTCGGCCACATTCATCAGGGCCGTTGAGTTCCAGCAGGGGGCCGCTAATGTGGTGGCTGCCGTGTACGAGCAGGGCGGGCAGTGGAGCATGACGGGTGGGTGGGCAGAGGGGGACGTGGGGCGACGAGGCGGTTGGGTGCTGCGGCTATACCTTCGCTGCTCCGTGCTGCCCATGCAGCCAGATGCCCTGCTATGCTGCAGCCGTGACCGGGGTCCTGAAACTCAAACGGTCCAACGCCTTTCTCGCCATCCTGCCCGCCCGCAGTGTGGGCCAACGGCCAGCGAATGGCAGCAGCAGACGCAACCATCCTGCCAGGTGGCATCAGCGTCGAGGCAAGCCCAGCCGCGCTGCACCTGATCGCAACGCACCTGCCACCTTGGAATTTTTATCTGCGCCTGCTGCGCCCTGCACCACAAGCAGGAGTTTGTGCCAGAAGTGCACATGGTCGATGAAAACACCCTGCCCTGCTCCGCCGCAGACGGCTCCCAAGTTCCGGGACAGTGGCCGCCCCATCGTCACCATCACCGCGCCCACGCTGAGGGTGGAAGCCAAGCAGCGCAAGCCAACCAAGCCTGCCCAGGTGGGGCGACCTGGGCTTGCTGGGGAGGGGTGGGGATGGGAGCACCGGCAGGAGAGCGCTGTGCAGGGCAGGCAGCTGCGTGCGGCCGTGGTGCGCGCGTGTCTGCACGAGTCTCACCCGCCGGCTTCACCACTGTGCAGGTCGCTGACCCTCTGTACGGCGAGTGGCTGGACGTCTTTGTCAAAGTCCTGCAACCGCTGCCGCCGCCAGTCACCGGCATTCTCGGTGCGCACATCATGCGGCGCGCTGGCGCTGACCCTGGCGTAGTGGCGGCGCAGCGTGCCGTTGAGTGCGTGCAAGGGGAGTGGAACACATTGCTGGAAGATGCGGGAGCCTCACCCTTGGCCACCCGCCCTTCCCATGCCCTGTAGGTGAGACGTATGAGCAGGTGCAGGTGCAGGCAGCCAGCTTGGAGCCAGGCCAGGAGCTGCCCACTGCAGCCCTGGTGGCTGAGTGAGCTGCAATGCAAGACTTGCCCGCTGCCGCTAGGCAGCTGGACACAGCTTGCACCCCCTCCCCCGGCCTTGAACTGTTATGTAGCACCAATGTACACAGCTCGAACTAGTAGGCTGGCGTTTTGTGTCATCTTTCCCCACCCTCGTTAACTTTTGGCTTTTCTGTTTGACGCCCACGTGCACGTCGTGGTGTCACACCTGCTGCCCCGATTGCTTGGCGCGCATGTGACAATCGTCGCGGACACGTTGCTCCATTTCCAGCCGCAGCGCAACCATGCACTCTCTTACTCTACTGCAAGATCGCCGGTTTTAGCTTGGCCGTTGCTGCCCGTTATCCTGACTTGACTTAACTTGATCCGTGAGCAGACAACCTTGCTTACCCCCGGCCCTCTCTCTGCACCGCATGCCTCAAGTTTTCCATGCTCTTTTTCGGTAACAGGCCCCCTTATGTTTGCAATCAACGCTCCTTCTTCACTCTCCGTCTGCATCCATCAAGTCAGCCTCTCAATTCAGCTGTGCAATACTTTCACTTCACTTTTCGGGTTTAAAGTCTGCGTGTCCGCAACGAAACTTGCGATACAGACCCCCAGGAGGCAGCCTGGGGCTGAGGGAAAAGCAGTGATGGAAAAAAGGGGGGAGGTGCATCGGATATACACAGAGGGGTGGGTGTCTGTACAAAAGTTTAAGGGGCTGTTGGGGAGGCTTCCAGCCAGCAGCGGCGGCAAGCTGCGGTGAACGGCGCGAGTCGCTTGGCAGGTTGCTCAAGGAAGGCATGCAAGGTGGCGGGGCAGTTGAACAGGTCGGGGAAGCGCAGGCGAATGGCATCGTACAGGGGGCAATCAAAAATCATGTGATGTACGGTTTCAATGCCGCCTTGGCAGTGGGGGCAGATACGCTGCTCCCGGGGCAATTGCTGCCACCGCCCAGTTTCCTCCAGTCCCCAGAAGGAGCCGGTGCGCCACTGCGCTAGCGCCCGCCGCCGGCTGCGCTCCCGCACGCTCGACATGTATGCCGCTGGCACGCTGAGGCTGGCGGCGTCGATGGCGCCGCCCCTGGTGCCCAGCACATAGTGCTGCACCTTGGTGGCGCCGCTGCGCTCGGCAGCAGCCATGAGCTGCTCAAGCTGGCGCTGCTGGCACCCTGCCCTCACAGCCGCCCGGCTGACGGGCTGCGGGTTCGACAGGTCCAGCTGTACCCCTACTGCCGCCAGCGCTGCCGCCAGCTGCTGCGCCCAGGGCTGCCTTGCCGGGCTCCTGCTGCCAGGCTCTGCTGCCATCACTGTGCTGGCCAGCACCGCCTGCCGCAGCAGGCTGTCGGGTGGAGCTGCCAGTGCCCTGTTCCACAGCCGCGCTGCCCGCAGCAGCCAACGCGCCCACAGCGGCCGCTCACCAGTTTCCGCCAGCACCACCGCATTGGGAGTGCCCTGTCGCACGCCCAGCATGTGGCGCAAGAAGCTGAGGTGGAGCCGCTCTGCTGTGCAGCCAGTGTGGCCGTCGCCGCCGGCTGCCCTGGCCGCCAGCTGCGGCCCCCAAACCTCCGCGCCGTAAGACAGCACTGAGTCTACGAGTGAGCTGAACAGCTGCAGCTGCGCTGATGCTGCCTCAATGCCCAGCGCTGCGCACCGGGCGCGGCAGTTGTGCAGGGCTGCACCGGCTGCCTTGGCACGGGCTGGCGCAGCAGCGCCCGCAAGGCAGGTGGCTGAGCTGAATGTGATGCCCAGGTACTTGAAGGCGCTGACCGCCTCCAGTAGCTGACCGTCAAACTGCAGCTGCGCCCGTTCGGCTGCAAGCAGGGCCGCCTGCTGTGTGCGTTCGCCGCTCAGCAGCTGCACCTTGGTTTTGACGGTGTTAACCGTCAGCCCCCACCGCCGGCAGTATGCCTGCAGCAGGTCCAGCTGCCGCTGCAACCCCGCCGCTGACGTGGCCAGCAAGGCCATGTCATCTGCATACAGCAGCGGTGGCATCAGGCTGCCGCTGCCTGCCAGGCTGGGCAAATCCAGCTGCTCCCCCCGCTGCGCTGCCGCCATCACCTCACCCTCAAAGTCATCAATGTAGAGGCCGAAGAGGGTGGGGCTAAGGGGGCAGCCCTGCTTGAGGCCAATGCGGGCTTGGAAGCAGGGGGAAGGGCCATCAGCAGTGCACACCGACATGGGTACATCGGCATAAAGCGCTTGCACGCCCCGCAACCAGCTGCCACCGAGGCCGCGGGCTGCCAGCTTCTGCCACAGCAGCTGCCTGGGTATGCAGTCATAGGCTTTCCTAAAGTCCACCCAGACTGCAAATAGCTGCTGCCCCCGGCTGCGGTGCTGCTCTTGCACGGTGCGCAGCACTAGTGCTGCTTGCCCTGTGCTGCGCTGCCGCCTGAAGCCAAACTGGCCTGCCGCCCTGCTGCCGCTGGCCTCTGCCCAGTCGGAGATGCGCCGCTCCATGATGCATGCAAACAGCTTGGCCGGCAAGGTGCCGACGGCTATGCCGCGCAGGCCATCACAGCTGTCAGGAGCTGCCCCTGGCTTGGGGATGGCGGTGATCAGGCTGAGCGCGTCCGCAGCTGAGAGCTGCCCCACTCGCACCCATGCGTTGAACAGCGCCGCTAGTGCTGGTGCCAGCTGCGCTGTGGCTGTCTTGAGGAACCAGGGCGGCAAGCTGCCGGCCACGGCCTTGCGGTTTTTCAGCTGCCTGCATTGGGCTGCCACCTCTGCCGGCGTGAAGGGCGCATGCATGCGTGCCTTCAGGTTAGCCAGTTGCTCTAGTGCCTGGCTGTTTGGTGGGCTGCCCCCATGGCTGCTGCTGTGGGGGCTGGTCGCTGCCTCTGCCACTGCTGCCTGCTGTGTGCTGCCCTCGGTTGTGGCTGCGCGGCTGCCGCTGCTGCTGGCACACAAATCCGAAGGGCGTGCTGAAGAGCACGGGGGGCGTGCCGACGGGCACGGGTTAGGGGTGGGTTGCGGTTGGGCTGCAGACGCATGCGCCTGCCTGCCCTGTTGCTGGGCCTGCTGCGCTACCTCAGCTGCAGGCGGCGGCTCTGGCGGCGGCTCCGGAGGCGGCGGCTCCTCTGCGGGCTGGTCACCTCCCAACAGGCCGCAGAAGTAGCGCACCAGTGTGTCGCTTGGGATGGCGCTCATCGCTTTGGCGGCCTTGTTGAAGGGGCGGAAGAAGGCAGTGGGGTCACTGCGCATCAGCTCCTCGTGAGCCCGCCCTCTCAGCTCGCTGGCAGCGCGGTGTGCCTTTCGGGCTGTGCGCTTGAGCAGCTGCCTAAGCTCTGCTGCTTGGGCTGCTTGGCCGCCTGCAGCGGCCTGCCGCACCGCCCGCCGCAGCTGCCGGATTCCAAACTCCTGGCTGAGGTGCCGGGGCAGTTTGCGCTGTGGCTGTGGCCGCCCTTGCTGTTGCTGCCGCCGCTCCCGCAAGCCGCCTGCTGCCAGCGCCTTGCACACTGCCTCGTTCAGCCATGCTGTGACGGCATCGAGGTCCGCAACTGTGCTAGCTGCATCCGCTGCGTCGGCTAAGGCTGACAGCTCGCCACAAAGGCTTGTGAGAGCCTGCACGGCTGCTGCCAGCTGCGCTGGGTCGCGTGGCGGCAGGAACTGCCTCAGCTGTGGTGCTGGCTGCCACTCTACCTGCGCCTGCTGAGCTGGGGGCTGCTCCGCCGCGCCCCGCTGCGGCTGCTCTGACGGGACGGCCACCTCGAGGTGCAGGGTGGCGTGGTCCGTGAAGAGCGCCGCTGGGTGCCATCCCAACACCTGCAGCTGCAGCACGTGCGGCAGCAGCTCGGGGCTGACCGCTGCATAGTCGCTGACTGCTCTGCCGTTGCCAAGCACGCCAAAGCTGGTGGCTGCGCCGCTGCTGGGCCCTGTGCGACCATTGCACAACAGCAGGCCTGTGCTGCTGCACAGTTGCAGCAGGCTGCGGCCATGGCTGTTGGGTGGGCCGCGGTCGCTGCTGCTGCGTGGCCCACAGCCTGGCTCGCTGTCGGCTAACCAGTCTGGCTCGCTGGCTGTGCGGGCGTTGAAGTCGCCAGCCAGGATGACCAGGCCGTGGGCCGCTGCCGCCGCCACATCCTCCCCCAGCCGCATCCACCAGCCTGGCAGGTCTGCTGGGCAGCCGCCGCTGTTGGCTGGCGGCAGGTAGACCAGGCCAACGTGCAGTTGGCAGGGTAGCAGGCCGGCTACAGTTGCCCAAAGCACGCCGTCCTCAGGCCGTTGCCGCCACTGCTGCACCTGTGCTGGCAGCCGGTCTGCCCACAGCTGCGCCACTCCGCCGCGCCCCGCCGCTGCTCCTGACCGTGCTGCCTCCATGCTGCGGCTGTAACCATGCATGCTGGGCAGCGGGTGCTGCCATGGCTCCACCACCATGATGGCATCAGGCTGCTCCGCTGCCAGCTTCGGGAGCGGGCCAGCGCTCCCCTGGAGGTTTTGAATCAGCAGGGAGAGGCTGGCCCCGCGCCCCTATTGCTGGCTGCTGCCCGCCTGTGCTGCTGCCGCCAGCCGTGTGGCTTGGCGTGTGCGCTGCCATCCGCATGCCGGTGTGTTGAGGGCAATTCTGGCCGCTGCTTTCGCTGCTGCTGCTGGGGTGGCTGCCACTGCCGCCCTGGCTACTGGTGCTGCTGCTGCCCGCTTGCTCCGTTGCGCTGGCTGCTTGGCTGCTGCCTTCTTGCCCCGCTGCACTGGCTTCTTGGCTGCTGCCTTGTTGCCAGGCGGCGGTGGCAAGTGTGTTGGCCGGCCGCCCTGCCTCTCCCAGTACTCCCGACATGTGCCCTCCTCCAGCTGGCAATACTACTGCTGCACGTCCGCTTAGCAGGAATGGCTCAATGGTCCGACCGCTGCCCGCCCAACCAACTGTGATATCGATCCTGCCATACCTTTGATATGAACGCACCTGGGGCGTGATCAAGCATGCCCGAGCGCTAGGCACTTCAAGAAAGGCATCCAACCCAACTGGGCACAGCTGGATGGGCAGCTTCCTGACCAGCGGCGCAGACTAGTGGTGCGGCCGTGACGAACGCTGCCACCCCAGCCGCCTCTGGGCCTATGCCGGCGGTGCGCATGAGTGTTCCGAACCCACGCAGCAGCGGCCGTGACCTGCATACCGCGTGGAAAGGCGTGGAGGCCGCTCAATTTTCAAACGCCGCACAGGCACAGCCATGCTGCGCGCTGCCGTTTCATGCGGCACCCCCCTGAAGAGGCCGCGGCGCCCGCTGTCAACCCATTCTGCACACGCAGTCGCCCTCGCCCGGCGCCTCAGACCCTCGATTGACGCCCGGCGGCCTCTGCAAGGATGAGGCGGCTGAGCGTCATCGCTCTGGTGCTGGTGCTGCTGCCTGGTGAGCCGCGGCTGCCCCGATCGCGCCTCGCCGCCCTCAATTGAGGCTGGGGCTTGCAGGAGCGCGGCAGCGCGACCCGTGCGGGCCGCTGGGCGCTCGGTGCCTTTTGAACATGTCTCGGCCTCCCCGGCCTCCGTGGGCCGCGCGCCGCCTTGCTTCGCCAGAGTTGAGGTCCAGCCAGACCTCCGGGGGCTTGGTCAGCAAGGCGCCGGGGCTGCCGCGTCGCCTGGGCCGCAGGGGTCTGCACCGCCGCCCACCGGCCACTTCTCTTCTGCCCCCAGTGGACTCGGCCCACCTGCAGCACCCTTTCAAACTCTGAACCGCACGTGTGACTCAAACCCCATGTTGCATCATGCCCTGCCCACCTGCAGGCCTTGCGCTGGCCAAACGCGGCCACGGCCAGCGCTACGGCAGCAAGCCGGGCTGCTATGGCGGTGCATATGCCGGCACCAATGGTGCTGGCACTGGCGGCGACGTCGACTGCAACACCAGGTGGGGGCACAAGCTGGCAGGGTGTTCTGCGGGCGCAGATTGATGCCAAAGAAGATGGCCTGGTGGCACATGTACCGCACTGTGCATGCCCAACTCACTCACAGCAACATGTGGCAACCCAGGTCGCCTGACCACCCGCCCCCAAATTTCTCTTCCTCGCCCCGCAGCGGCACTTCTGGCAGCGGTGCTGCCGCTCCCAGCCCCCGCCCCCTGTTCCCTGGCGCACCCGCACCCGCCCCCTCCGGTGCCCCTGCGGGTGGCAGCGACGGCCCCTCCACTGACTCCCTGACCGGCAGCCTCGGCACCCCCACCCGCCCTGGCTGCTATGGCGGCTCTACTGGCGGTGTGGCTGGCGGCTCTGCCGGCTCTGCCGATGGCGCTGCTGGCGGTTCCAACACTGGCGACGACTGCAACCCCAGGTGACTGCTGTACCAGAACACCATATGGAGGTGGCGTGCTGGCACCTGTCAAACATCAAACCTGTTCAGTGGGATGTCAGCCTGTCCACTCCCTCATTCATTAACTGCCCAACCTCATTTTGCCCCGCTTCTGCAGCGGCCCTGCCACTGATGGCAACACCTCCGGCACTGAAGGCAGCCCCTCTGCCTCTGGCGAGTCTGCGCCTGGCCCTTCCTCTCCTGACGGCAACACCGGCTTGGCCGTGCCCTCCCCTCCCGCTGGCGGCCTCCCCGGCACTCCCACACGCCCCGGCTGCTACGGCGGCTCCATTGGCGGCTCCACTGGTGGCGCCACTGGCGGCTCCACTGGCGGCGTGAGCGGAGGCAGCAGCGGCTCCACTGGCGCCGACACCATCGGCAGCGGCAGCGACGACGGATGCCAGGAGTGAGTGCCGTGTGGGGACTCTATTGGTGTCGTATATGGTTGCCTGTGTGATGCAGTTTTGCTGCCAAGCCGCTTGGTCTGTGCTGGGCCTCATTTCGGGCACAACCAACCACACGGATTGAGCTTGGTTCCTCTTGATTCTGCAGGATCCCCACCGAGACCGGTACCGGCGGCAGCAACAGTCCCAGCCCCCTCTTCCCTGGCTCGCCTGTCCCCGCCCTCGGCGACGGCGGCATCAACGGCCCCAGCCCCCCTGGCGCCGACTCCGCTCCTCCCACTGAGGGCAACACCGGCGCTGGCTCTCCCCCCAGTGGCCTGCCTGGTGCTGCGATCCCTCCCGGCGGCTACGGCGGCCTCCCCTCCCCTCCCGCCAGTGGCAGCCCGCCGTCTGGCCCTGGCTCCCTCTTCCCCTCGCCGGCCCCTGCGGCTCCCGCCCCCGCCCCCGAGCCCGAGACGCCTGGCCAGCCCGGCGATGCTACCCCTCCCACTCCTGTTGAGCCTGCGGGCGCTGCTCCCCCCACTGCCCAGCTTGAGGGCGCTGCTCCCCC
>RRZL01000054.1:1543616-1560703 GCA_006782975.1 Chlorella sp. Dachan
CCTCCTAGGCACGGTGGTGGACACCGCCATCACCCACCCCTTTGAGTTCGACTTCTACCTCAACTCCCACGCCGGCATCCAGGGCACCAGCAGGCGAGCTGGCTGTACTGGCTGGGATGCGGGGGTGGGTTTTCGTGCTGAGCTGGACTTCCTGGGCCCGCCATCGCCCCCACTGGGATGGCATCCGCGCATTATCTTGGTTGCTTACCGCTGGGCTAGCTGCCATAAGCCCTAACCAGCCTCATGTAGCCCTCCTACTTTCTGCACACCTCCCCACCCCCGCAGGCCCACCAAGTACCACGTGCTGGTGGACGAGAACAAGTTTGGGGCGGACGCGCTGCAGGGCCTCATCTACAAGTGAGGGGGGCGGGGCGGGGCAGCGGGTGGTGGGTCTTGCAGGTGGTGGCGGTTGCAGAGGATGTCCGTTCTGCCACCTACCTGCACAACCCGCTGCCACCCACCACCCCACCCACCCCCACCCACTCGCTCGTTTGCAGGATGTGCTACCTGTTCTGCCGCTGCACCCGCTCCATCTCCGTGGTGCCCGCCGCCCAGTACGCCCACCTGGCCGCGTTCCGCGGCCGCGTGCTGTGCCGCGGAGGTGAGGGCGCTGAGGCCTGCTGCTGGCCCCCGGTCGCGTTCAGTTTGACCATAGCCTCCCATTCCAGGGGCACCCAACAATTCCTCGCCCCACACCACCCACACCCGCAGGCGACAGCGAGACGGGAAGCGTGTCCAGCGGGGGTGGCGGCGCCGGCATCGAGTTCCTGCCGGTGCACCCCGGCCTGTCCAAGCAGAGTGAGCGAGGCAGGGGGCTGAGTGTGGCCTGGCTGGCGGCAGCGATGGCATTGAGCGGGAAGAGTCCTCTCTTTGAACCTCTTGATTTGCCCCTCTCCCCCTGTTCCACCCTCCCTCTGCAGTGTTCTACGTGTGAGAGGTCCCCCTCCACAGCAGCCTCTGCATTGCTCGCAACATGCGGCGGTCGATTCAACAGGTGTGCACAAGCACACTGAGCTGCACACTAGCAGTATGGCCACCACGGCTCAACCCCTCGCCATGCATCACAACCTTGCTTGCGTCTACCCAGGCATCCACGCACGCTACGCACGCCTAGCGGCAATGAAATGGGCCACAACGTGCCCAGCAGCAGCGCCATTGTAACTGCTGAGTGACCAGCACCGCTGTTGATGCATTGCAGTTTGTTGCATGTGTACAGCCTGGTTGCAAGTTGTAAAAGACTGTGCACGCGCGGTGCATGAGGTCGCACAGGCAAGGACTGCTGGGGACGAATGGGGCAGCACAAATGGGCAGCACAAATGGGCAGTGCGAGTAAAAAAAAGCAGAGCAATGGGACAGATCAGAGACCAATCAGCAGCGAGAGTGTTTGGTAGCGGCATGTGCGTACCGCTGTGCAGTGCGGCCTCTCAGGCGGGGGCAGCCGGTGTGCTGCGCGTGACTGCCGCCCGTGCTGCGTGCTGCTGGCGCGGCAGTAAGTTTGAAGCTCACCACTCCCCCGCATCCCAGTAGTCATGGAGATTCAGTTCTTGAATGCGGCCTGCACTCGCAGAACAAGGAGCGGTTAAGCAGTCAGTAGTCATGGAGATTCAGTTCGGCAAGGAGCGGTTTGGCAGTACTCTGCTGTGGCCCAGTGGAACCCAGTGGCAGCTGCCCCTTGTAGAGGGCCATGCCACATGCACTGGCTGGCAGCACTGCTCACCCGACTGCCACACTTGCATCGTGGCCTTGATAGTGATGTATTCGAAGTGACCTGAAGGGAGCGAGGGCTGGCTGTTAGACTTGTCCAGCAACAAGAGCAGACAAGCTGGGGGGTGCTGTTCGGATGCCACAGCCATACTACCGCAGGATTGCCTGCCTGGAAGCCTGGCCACCCTCAGCTATACTCAACGCACCTGTTCGGCAGGGGCACTTCCCGTTGGGGAACTGCTCCCTGCAGGTCGTGCACTGGCTGTTGCACTTGCACTGCGGCGAGCCCGCGCCCACGGGGCACCACCAGGCCGTGTCGTAACGGAAGCCTGCGAGCGGGATTGGGGGAATCGATAAAAGGCGCGCAGGGCGATCAAGCGCGCAGGGCCGATGAGTTCACTAAAAGCAGGGCCATGGCACCTCCCAGCAGCAGGAGCTGCACGCGACGGGATGCAACGGCAGGGCAGGAGACATGTAGACACAGCCGACCGCCTTCGCTTCCCCACCAAACTCACTCCAGTCGGTCCACTTGTAAATGGTGTCCCACTTCCTATCGTACTTTTGGCGCTCCTGCGTGTGGTGTGAGTGGAGTGCAGCGTGCAGTGTGAACTGCCTGTGGCAGCATGGTGCATGGTGAGCAAACGCATCCCGCACCAGAAGCTGGCCGTTTGAACAAAGTCAACATGGGCGGGCGCAACATGCCGCCCTGTCACCACACCCACCTGGCTGCAGCCGGCCAGAGCGGAGTATTTTGTCATGGTGCAGCCCTTCACGCCCATCTCCTGCGAATGCCATTGGTGACATGTGCTTGTTGTTCAGAAGAAAAGGCGCCTCCCCGCTGTGGACCAAGCGGCCAGAGCATGGCTTAGTTGCACGTAGCTATGGCTGGACCTAGCCAGCCTCTACAACTGTTCTCACCTCCGCGTATATGTTGTTGATGAGAGGGATCATGCGCATCAGCTCAAACTGAGCCGTCGCATTGATGAAGCGCCGGGGTCCCCACCGCCAGATGGCGTACGTGCGGTAGCAGACGCGATGCCCCCTGGTCCACCTGCACGGCGGGGACAGCAGACCGTTGCCGCGTGAGATTGGAGTCAGGCAAATGGGAATCAAGGGCGAACGCCGACAATCAGAAGAGAAAAGAGGGTAGATCTGAATTTGGCGCCCAGCTCCTGGTGCATGCCGGAGTGGGGCGCGGCTCCACTGCTAACGCAGGTGGGCCGCAGGCTGGTAGCCTGATCTCCGCCAAGATCGCTTCAATTGAACCACGTGTACCGCACTGGGCACGCAAACAGCCAGCCCTGCAGCGCCGAACCCCACAACCACGGGCAGCCGGGGCGGCAGCTGCGAGCGGCGGCGGGGGCACGGGCACCCCGCGACTCGCGCACGCCGCGAGTAGACCCACCAGTTGTTTTCGGGGCAGCAGGTCTCGCAGCCACAGGCGGAGGCCCCGCCTATGAGGGCCGCCGCCAGAACCGCGAGCAGGGCGAGCCTAGCCGCGCTCATGGCGCCGCCCATTATGGGATCTGGTAGATTGGATGAGCTGAAGCGAGCGGGGGAGGAATAAAGACGCGGGAGACGGTCGGCGGGGGTACCCTTGATGAGCGCGCTGTGCTATGTTGTGGCCTCGCATGCGGGGGCGCAGCAGCTGCGGCACTGCGAGATCTGCGCCTGTGGATGCTGCGCGATAGTGTTACATCGATTAATAGTCTCAGGAGCGCTAACATCCGTTCGTCTGCTCTCTGTATATTCAAACTGCCCCGGCATGTCAGCAGATCCGTTGGTACGAAGGCAAGGGGAGTAGAAGCTGAGCTGTGTTGGGCATGCAGATATTCATGAAAATCGGAAGTCTCGCTCGTTGTGCGTCATTCAGGATGCGTTCTTGGGATCCCCAGGCCGAGCGGCAGTGCGCCTCGCCTGTGCCATGGTGCTCACTCAAGCCGCCGCTGGCGGCTCCCCCCCAAGCGCGCGGTACAGCGCGAGAGGCCCCGCCCCCACCTTGCTGGGCAGCACCTGCGGGGGCCAAGGCGTGGCGGCGAAGCAGCAGCGCAAATGGGTGCTACCCTGAGGAATCGATGTCCAGATCTGAGGGTGGAAGTCAACCGCTGCCCCTGTACTGCAGCCTTGCCCCTGGGCAGCCCTCCACCTTCAAGCCATCACATGCTAGCGTGTGCACCCGATTGAAAGCTTCCCATGCGACAACCGCGCAGTCAATCCGCTTCTCACTCACCGCAACCATCCGGACCTTCTCGCCCTCCACCCGCGCCTCGCTGCCCACCATCCCCTCACTGCCCCTTCCATCCCCATCCCCATCCCCACCGCCCCCTCCCACGCACCACAATCTCCCGGATGCGCTCGCCCTCCACCCGCACGCGCAGGAATTCGGGCTCCAGCGCCACGCGCCGCCCGCTCGGGGGCACCTCCGGCAGGCCCGGCAGGGCGAGGGGTGCGCCCGTGTGGTGCGCGGAGATCTGCACCTCCACAATGCAGTAGCCGTCTGTGGGGAGGGAGGGTGGGGGTTGGGGGGAGCTGGGAGGGAGTTGCTTGATGGGTGGAAGCAGGCAGGATCGCTGTAGGCTGTGCAGGGCAGGGCGGCAGGGAGGAGTGGAACTGGAGAGCAGGCGTGCACGCCATCCCGCAACTGCGGCCGCCCTGCTCATAGGGGTGAAGCTGTGGCAGCAGGCGCGCACCTCGGTCCACCTCGCCGTCGGTGGCAGCACTGCAGGCGAGGAGGCAGTGCGAGCATGGCTTCCTGTGCTGCTGATGCCCTGCAACTCTGTGTGCCCTCAAAACCCGCTGACCACCCTCCATGCCTCAGATCTGGCCAGCCGGCCGCCTGCCGGGTGGTCACCATCCACCGAGCACCCACCCACCCGAGCACCCACCTCCAGCTGAAGTCGGGCAGCGCGGGCGCCACGCATGAGCTCATCAGCTCAATAAAGTCGGCCCGGAAGTACTGGCGCACGTGCTCCTCCCCCCGCGACTGGTCGATGAAGCGGAAGTCAGGGGCCAGCAGCGCCTCGTACACCTGGGGAGGGGGAGGAGGAGGCATCGGTGCAGTCGGCAGCCGAGGCGGGCAGGCAGGGGTGCGTTTCGGGATCCAGCGGCACCTTGGACATGGAACTGTTTATTGCAAGCACCAGCAAAGAAGGCGCGGTGGGTGAGCTGAGCTGCGACTCGGAGCCTGCACATCCCGCGGGTCGAACCAAGGGCTTCCCCCCAGCACAGGCCCCACCCAACCGTGCGCTTGCCACTTGGCTGATGGTGGGCCGTGTGGCGCCATCTGAGATGTTGAAGAATTCATCCAGGACCGCACACCGCTTGGGGCGGCCGAGATCTGGCAGCCAGCGCGGCTTGGGCACGTTGACTGCGCGCAAGGTGGGCAGGCGGCAGGTGGGCGGGAGGCGGCCTCACAGGGTGGCAGTGCGCACCCAGCGGCCATGAGAACAAGCAGCATACAAGCAAATCGTTGCAGGTGTGCTCTCACGGTTCTTGAGCAGAGAAAAGGCCTGCACTTGCAGGGCGCGCCTTCCTCGGGCCGCCCGTGCGGCTTGCGCCGCCGCGTACCCGCCGGAACCCAGCAGGCGGGCAGGCAGTGGCGCCCTGGCCGCCAGCACGCTCTGGCTAGCGTCACGGCGCCATGTCGCCTGCCTGGCTAGCTGGCTGCAAGCGCGCATAGCGCAGAGCTGTGGGGCTCTCGGAACCCTGTTTCTGTCCTGAACCCCGGCCTTGCAACCGCGTTTATACTTGTGGGAAGATCTGGAATAGGGTCTGAAGGAGGGGCAGCGAGCGGTGGCACCGCTCGCAGTGACAGCCTCTCATTCGCTGCTGCTGGGCCACAGCGGCGGCGGCGCCCTAGCCCCTGCCCTCTCCTTACGCCTGGCAGCCCCATTCGGTCCATCGCCGTGCCGTTTGCAGCCGATCGCGCATTCTGCATCACGCCACGCACCAGCACCCTTGCGCCCAGCCTTACTGGACGTAGTATGCGCCCGGGCTGCTTGTGGGCCGGCTGAGGCTTGAGCCACAATCGCCATGGGAGCGGTTGCAACCTTTTTGCAACCTCTGGCGGCCCTGGGCGCGCCGCAGCCGGGTGGACAGGAACTCGGTGGCCTCAAGCAGGAGGCTGCAGGAGCCTGTGGCCTCCCAGGCGGCAAAGAAACGGCTTGCAAGGACCCACGGGGCCACGCCCAGGTCCAGGGAGCCGGGCAGCAGCTGGGCGGCGGCGGCACCGCTGCCACAAGCGCCGACGGCGCTCCGCCGCAGCGGCAGGCTGGCCCGGCACAGGACGTGCAGCAGCCGCCCGCACCAGGTGAGCCACCGCTGGCGTGTATCTGTGTTGCAGGTCCCACAGCCCCGTGCACTTGCAACCGTGCGCAGTGACGCCCGACAGCCTCAGCCAGCTTCCGCCGCAGCCCTGCCCCCCTCAATCCTACCCTGCCCTCCTGCCCCTCCCAGGCCCGCAAGCGGTGGCGGCGCTGCCAGGCAGCCTCTTGCACCAGCTAGCGCTGGACAGCGGCCCCGCCAGGCAGGTGCCCCCGGCACAGCACTTGAAGCAAGAGGATCCGAGCCCCTCGGTGCTGCCGCCGCTGCCCACGCCGCAGCGAGGCGGCTCAGCACCTGCCCCACTGTCGCCCACGGCAGTGGATCAAGGGCTGACAGAGGCATCGGTGGCTTATAAGAGCGGCGACCATGCGCGCGCCGTGCAGCTCTGCCAGGCGGTGAGTGAGGGGCGGCAGGTTGCAGACAGCTGCAGTACAACCGCAGCAGCTGCTGGTGCGGTGCAGTTGGCTTCATGGCAAGCAGCCAGCCTGGATCCTTGTGCGATTTGTGCATCTGAGGCCCTCCTGCCCATGCCACCTGTGCAGCTGTTTGCTGCAGGGCACCGCCGCCCAGACCTGCTGTTGCTGCTGGGCGCGGCGCACTACCAGCTGGGCCACTATCAGGTGCGCCTGGTGGGCGGGTGCCGGCTGGACCTGAAGCTGGGAAGGCAGAGAGGCAGGCCGCTGCTGCTGTACGCCCAGGTTCTAGTCGGTGCCCCCGTGCGCAATATTGTGCTGGTTGCCTGTTGTTGTTGTTGCCAATAAGGGGCACAGGTTGCTTAGACGATCTGCCCTGGATGACCAGTTGGGCAGCTGTTGGGCGGCGGTGTGGGGTGGCGTCTGACGGGTCCCCGGCCCGACCCTGCCCCCGCAGGAATGCATCCATTACAACGACATGGCCATCGTGCAGCAGCCGGGCCTGGCCGAGGTGTGGAGCAGCTGCTTTTGCTGTCTCGGGGGTCGCAAAGTAGTGGTGCTGAGAATGGCGCTGTTTCGTGCATCCCGCTCATCGCTGCTGCTGCTGGGACATTGGTCCTGACTTCTGTCTGCCTCTCTGACCACCCCTGCTGCCAGGCTCACGCCAACCTGGCCAACGCGCTGCAGCAGCTGGGGCAGCTGGACCTGGCGCTGCTCTACTACCAGGTGCAGCTTGCTGTGGGCCACAGAGATTGTGCCGATTGTGCCTAGTTGCATGCTGCCCCCAACACTGCTGCCCTGCTGCCTGCTAACCCCACCTCTCACCCCCTTGCCCTTCAAACCCTCAGTCGGCTCTGCGCCTGCGCCCCGCTTTCACTGACGCCCTGAACAACATGGCCACCGCCTACCTGCAGAAGGGGCTGGTGCTGCAGGTGGGCATGTCAGCCGCTGCAGATCACGTGCCATCACGGTTGCGGTTGCCTCCTGTGTCGCCCGTGCAGCGCAGCGCAGGCAGTCGGCAGCCGTCTGCAGCTGCATCGTGCTGGCTGGCACGCATGCCGTGCACAACCTAGCCGGGTGCGCACGCTGCTGCTCAACAGCCCCGCACCCGCCTTCACACCCCTCGCCAGGCAATGGAGGCGTACAATGCGGCTCTGGCCATCGCGCCCACCCTGTCCGATGTGCGCACCAACCTGGGGGACCTGTGGCGGGCCCAGGTGCGGCTGCAGTGACAAACTCGCACCGATGCTACCTGTGACTGCCTGTGCTCGCCGGCTGGCTTGGCGCGCACCCATTCTTCTGTTTGTGCCAGGGGCCAGGCCATGGCGAGCGCTATTTGCTGCCGCCGCACTTGGGCGTCCGTTGACAGATGATGCAAATGTCTCTGTGCATCCCTGCTCCTTCGCAGGGCGAGTCGGGTCGCGCCGCTGCGCTGACCTGCTATGCCGAGGTGCTGCGGCGGGATGCGCGGCACGCGCCCGCCTGGCGCGGCCTGGGCGATGCACGGCGGGAGGCGGGGGAGCACGCTGAAGCCGTGGCCTGCTACCAGGTAGGGGTGGTCGGTTGGCGAGGGAGGGGAGCAGCTGCTGTGGCGTGGGGACAGCTTGCAAGGCGCCGCATGCTGAAACAGGGGTGCTCCAGTCAAGCCTGCAAGCCGGTGCGCAGTTATGCATGCCATGCCGGCCGTTTTTTTGTCATTTCCTGCGCCTGTCTGCTACACAGGAGGCGATCCGGCTGCAGCCCAACAACTTGGACGCGCGCACGGGGCTGGGCGTGAGCCTGCGAGAGCTGGTGCGCGGGGGCGGCAGGGGGTTGCACTTTGGAGTTGGTGTGTTGTGGGGGGGGCAGGATGGCATTCCGCCGCAAGCAGCTGTGCCAGCCGCGCTGCCGCGCTGCCGGCTGCTACATGGCGTCACGCACCCCTGCCTGCCTGGGCGCCCTTCCTGCTGCGCAGGGGCGGCGCCCGGAAGCCGAGGCCGAGTTCCGCGCCGTGGTGGCCCAGCGGCCCAGCTGCGCCCTGGCCCTGGGCAACCTGGCCGGCGTGCTGTACGACCAGGTGGGTGTGGCTGTTTGGAGTGGTGAATAGTGGGCGGTAGGAATTGGACCGTGCTGCATTGCAACACTGCTGTGCAGCGCAGCAGCTGGTGTGGCCTTGCCACTTACCACGCCGACACAGCAGTGTAGGTAAACAGGCTCTCTCCCTCCGGCTGCACTCCCTCTCCCCCACCCCCTGCAGGGCAAGCTTGACGAGGCGATTGCCTGCTACCGGCACGCCATCAGCCTGCAGCCCGCCTTCCCGGAGGCCCACAACAACCTGGGCAACGCCCTGCGCGAGGCGGGGCGGTTGGAGGAGGCGGTGGCTTGCTACATCAGCTGCATACACCTGCAGATGGCGGCGGCGCAGGCGCCACTGCTGGCAGCGGGGCGTGCCGGCGTGGGCGCGGTGGCCAAGGTGCGCGGCCAGCTGCTGGAGCGATGGCTGTGTTCGAGGCGGGCTCTGCGTCTGCATTCATGCCTGCCACTTGTGCATTCCAACAGGCCAGGCCCTGCGATCCGTCTTGCTCTCGACTTGTTCCTGCCCCCGCCTCACCCGGGGTTGCAGGGTGTGGCTGCGCAGCACGCGCAGCGCCTGTCGGTGGCCTACAACAACCTGGCCGGCATCCTGAAGCTGACGGGGCGCCTGGGGGAGTGCATCCAGTGCTACGAGCACGTGGTGTACCTGCAGGTGAGGCCGGAAGGGTGGTTGGAGCAGGGCCGCAAGCTGTGCTGTTTTGGCACATGGCGGCGGTGTGCCCATCGTGACGGAAATTTGCATGCAACGGCACCCGCGTCCCTGCCCTCCCGCCTCCCGCCTCCTGCCGCAGCCCCAGTCGCCCGAGGCGTACGCCAACCTGGCCTCCGCCTTCAAGGACAGCGGGCGGCACGACGAGGCCATCAACACGTACCGCCAGGTCAGCAGCCATGGGCCTATATTGTTTCAGAAAATTATAAGGGAGGCTTAGCACTGCCGGCCGGCGGCACAGCTCCCGCAAGGGTCGGCACCCAGACTTCCGGGCAGCATGACAGCTTCACCGGCTGTTCGTGTGGCTCATCCCAGCAGTTGCCAAACACCCAGCTCTTGTCGCTTGCTGTCCCCCAACAGGCGCTGGCGCTGCGCACCGACTTCCCCGAGGCCTTTGCCAACCTGGTGCACTCGCTGCAGTGTGTGTGCGAGTGGGCCGACCGCCCCGCTCTGTTCCAGCGGTGAGAGGGGTGGGATGGGGTGGAGTGGAGTGGGGGGCTTCGCTGGTGGAGCGGGCGCAGGCAGCGCGTGGTGCAGGTACGTGCTGGGAAGCGCGGTCAAGGCGCAGATGCAGGTGTCCACAGACCCGCCGCAACACAAGTTGACACTCCCGCCCTACATAGATCTCTCGCAACACAAGTTGACACTCCCGCCCGCCGCTCCACCCCCTTCCTCCCCGCAGGTTGGAGGGTGAGGTGCGGCGCGACATCGCCGCCGGCCGCCTGCCCTCAGTGCAGCCCTTCCATGCGATGGCCTACCCCTTCCCAGCTGACCTCGCCCTGGCCATCAGCCGGCAGTACGCCTCCGTCTGCCTCAGCGTGGCACAGCGCATGGGCGTGCCGCGCCTGGCGCACCCGCCGGCGGCGCAGCTGGCCCCCGGGCAGCGCCTGAGGGTGGGCTACGTGTCCAGCGACTTTGGCAACCACCCGCTGAGCCACCTGATGGGCGCCGTGTTTGGCCTGCACGACCGCAGGTGGGTGGGGTGGGGAGGGGTGGGCGGCGGAGTGGTGTGTGTTCCGAACTGAACTGAACAAAAAGCTCACGCTGGAACTGAGTTTCGGCTTGAGCTTTGAAGCCTGTGCTAGGCGGCTGAGCTGTTTAGGCAACCTGCTGTGCCTCAGCTCCTGGCCCTCAGCTGCCACCCGCCCATGCCGCTCACCCCCCCGCCTGCTTCCCTTCAACACCCCTCCCCCCGCAGCAAGATCGAGGTGTTCTGCTATGCGCTCACGCCCTCGGACGGTTCCGAGTGGCGCGCCCGCATCGAGGCAGAGGCGGAGCACTTTGTGGATGTGAGCAGGATGGCCGCGGCCGACATTGCGCTGCGCATCTCAGCAGACGGCATCCACGTAAGTCGGGTTACGTCGGGGGGCGCAAGCTGGGGGCCCGTGCAGGCTGCACTATGTGGCATCGCCCAAGGTCTGCGGCAAAGCACACGCTACTGCTGAATCCTGAGGTGCAGCCGTGTAGTCCTGGCGGCCCGTTGCTGGTCGCCGGAGCATTCAATACTCAGCCTGCTCGCCTGCTTTGCCCTGCTCCCCACCCCATCGCCTGCAGGTGGCGGTCAACCTCAACGGGTACACCAAGGGCGCGCGCAACGAGATTTTTGCGCTGGAGCCCGCGCCCGTGCAGGCGAGGGGAGGGGGCGGGCTGGGTTGGGAGGAGGGCCCGCACCCGGGACAACAGTAACAGGTGGGGAGGAGGGGCTGCGCCCGAGACAACCATTACTTGCAGCCTGCCCAACTGCCCTGGGCCCCTCCCCTCCCCCTCTCCACCCGCAGGCCTCGTACCTTGGCTTCCCCGCCACCACGGGCGCCCCCTTCCTGCCCTGGCTCATCCTGGACAAGGTAGGTTTAGGGTCTTTATTCGGCGCAGCAACTTGTTGTTCAGTATGATTGGCATGCCAGATTGCTTCAGTATGATTGACGTCTGTTCTTGCTGTGCATCTGGATGAGCCCCCCCTGGCGGCTCCGCTCAACTGCCGCACCCCCTGCTCGCCCCTGCCGCTCCCCAGACGGTGTGCCCGCCCACTAGCCGTGACTGCTACAGCGAGAGCATTGTGTACATGCCGCACTCCTACTTTGTCAACGACTACAAGCAGGTGAGGATGAGGGAGAGTGCTATGTCAAATGCACAGGATGCCTTGCGCGCGGCTGCCTGCAAGCTGCGGCTGATTACAGGAAGTTGCTTTCCAGCCAGGCCAGCCGCTTGCCGCCCCGCCCAACAAGACATCGCCGCACTGCCCCCAACCACCCTTGTCCCCTCCTCAGGCGCACCGTGAGGTGCTGGACCCCGCCAACCTGCCCTCACGCGCCGAGATTGGGCTGCCGGAGGGCAAGGTGGTCTACGCCTGCGCCAACCAGCTGTGAGTGTGCCCAGGTGTTGGCTGCGGTGCCCCTTGCAGTCCATTGGGCTGGGGGCAGCGGGCTGGGGGCAGCGCCATCCTGCAGCACTCGTGCCAACTGGGCTTGCTGCCACCCCTGTGTCCGCCCACCCACACTGCACACTTCCACTCAACGACGTTCCACCACCATCAATGACCCCGCAGCTACAAGTTTGACCCCGAGACGTTTGGCACGTGGTGCGGCATCCTGCGCCGCGTCCCCGACTCGGTGCTCTGGCTGCTGCGCTTCCCCCCCTATGGCGAGGTGAGGCGCTGGGCTGGGCGGCAGGGCTCAGTAACCGAGTTTGAAGTGCAGAGCAGCGGGCCGCCTCCCACCCGCTTGTGCTGTGCATTCATCACCTGGGGGGCAAGGGGGGAGCAGCCACCCATCAACCCCACCCTCCGCTCGCCGCAGGCGCGCGTCAAGGCTGAGGCTGCTGCGCGGGGTGTGGACCCGGCCCGCATCATCTTCACCGACGTGGCCGCCAAGCCCATGCACATCCGGCGCAGGTGGGGGGTGGGTTGGGGGCGGGCCTGTGCTGGTTGGTGCCTGCAGGCAGCTGAGCCTGCCACCCGTGAGGTTTCGTGCATCTAAGGCGGCTGCTCTAGCGCAAGATGCGTTTGCAGCATACCACAAAGTCCTCAAGTGAATCTGCACGTCCGTTACACCCTGCCCGCAGCGGCGTGGCCGACCTGTTCCTGGACACGCCGCTGTGCAATGCGCACACCACCGGCTGCGACGTGCTCTGGGGCGGCTGCCCCATGGTGAGCTGGGGTTGGAGCAAAGGGGCAGCTCCTCGACTGAGTGTGGGGGGATCCAGCTTTCCCCTGCAACGCATTGCTGCTTTACGCCATCCTGCACCATGCAAAATTTGCATTTCATGCAACAAGCCTGTGAACCACAGACCATGCTACCTGACGTCTTCCTCCGCCCCCGTCCCCCCCTCCCTCCCCAGATCACGCTGCCGCTGGAGCGCTTTGCGTCGCGCGTGGCCGCCAGCCTGTGCAACGCCACGGGGCTGGGCGCCGAGATGGCGGTGGGCTCGCAGCAGGAGTACGAGGACCGGGTGAGTGAGGCGCAGGGGCTGGTGGGGCTGCCTCAAACCGACTGTGGCGTGCCTCCATCGCTGTGTTTGCTTGCAGACTGCTGTCCCTCCTGTGAAGTTGCCACAGCGAAAGGTCAGCCGTGTTTACCCCCCTCATGCAGTTGAACAGTTGCCACTTGTTCTGCCGCACATGGCGGCCGCCTCATCAACCGCACGACTCTCCCAATCATCGCAGGCGGTGGAGCTGGGGCTGGACGCCGCCAAGCGCGCCTCGCTGCGCGCCCGCCTGCAGGCCGCCCGCGACTTCTGCCCTCTGTTCGACACCGCCCGCTGGGTGCGCTGGTGGGGCAGGGGGACAGGTTACGCAGCTGGCTGGCTGCTCCGTTGCCCCGGGTTTCTGCGCGCTCCTGACCAGGAGCTCCGCCCCAGCTGCTGCCATGCCACAGTTGCCGCCGCTGCCGCTTGCCATGCGGTCCGCCCCCGCCGGCCGCCGCTGCCACACCCGCCTCCCTGCCACGACTGCTCCTGCCCTCCCCGCCTCCCCCGCAGGTGCGCAACTTTGAGGGCGCGCTGCTGCGCATGTGGGACATCCACTGCCAGGGCGGCGGCCCCCGAGACTTTGAGGTGCCCGACCAGCAGAGCCAGCAGTGATGGGCCAGCGATGGCGGCAGAAGCATGCCCAACAAGCCCGTTGGCAGCGGTGCAGCCGCCGCACACTGCCGGCAGGCCCCATTTTTCCAGGACTGATTCAACTTCCCCCAGTGAGGTTCAGCAAACTGCCTTGCCCGACTCGTCTTGTTGCTCATTACTCTGCTGCAGCCGGCTGCAGCTGGCCCGCTGCACAGTGGCCAGGCATCCGCATCTGTGGCTGCCACACACGCATCACCCTTCACCTGCACTGCGACATGTTGTGCGTCTTCCTTCCCTGCCCAACCCCTTGCACCATTGTTGCCCAATGTGTCCTGCTTTCATGCCACACTGCTCTTCCCACCCCAAAATGAACCCTCACTCATTTGTAGATGACCCGCCTTCCTGCTTGCACGTGCCTGCTGCTAGCGTCTGCGATGCACCCTAGCTGCCCGCTGCTGCTTGCCCTTGCCTGTTCATGGCTAATGTTGTAACATCTAGTGCACAGTTTTAACAGCAATGGTTGGCAAGGGCGGGCTGGGCAACTTCCAAAAGTCTGTCCAATGCAATCTTTGGACAACAATGCCGCACTCTTGGGGCATTGGGAGGAGCGGCAAACGGCGCAACGGTGAAGGGATGAAGGCCGTGCAAGGCACAGCAGCAAAGACGGGGGGGGGACAGCCAAGCTGTAAATGAGAACCCGCAACCATTAGCAGCATGTTTCGATCACGTTATTCTAGCGGCAACAAAGACAGTCAAACTACCCACAGTAGATGAATCGGCTACTGCTCGTGCGCTGGCCCTGCCCCGTCCGCCTGCTGCTGCATCTGCTGCTGCAGCGCCTGCAGCGCATTGACAAAGGGTAGCGCCTGCTGCGCCAGCTCGGCAAAGCGTGCCATGTGGCCCTGCAGCCGCTCAAGCTCCGCCTGCAGCTGCTTGCGCTCCTCAGCAGCTGCGTTTTGCTCCTGAGCCGCCTGCTCGCGCGCTGCCCGTCTCTGCTTTGCCAGCTGCAGCAGCTGCTTCACCCTGGCCTTCGTGTCGCCCTCTGCCGCACCCACAGGGCTGGCAGCCAGCAGCTCCTTGCACTCCTTCCTTGCTGCCTGCGCCTGCGACTTCAGCTGGTTGCGTGCGGCTGTCGCCGTCTGCAGCTCACGCTCTGCCGCCTCCACGTCAGCCTGGTTCACCCGCGACTGCTGCAGCCGGGCTTCCATGTGCTGGCGCTCACGCAGCAGCTCGCCGTGCTGCTGCTGCAGGCCCTCCAGGCGAGCAGCGTCGCGCTCAAACGCAGCCATTATAGCGCGTGCAGGCGCCTCCAGCTCGGCCTGCAGCGCTGCGCACGCCTGTGCCGGCGGCGCGCCGCCCACTGGCTCCTTTCCTGCTCGCCGCTTGGCGGGCGGCTCTGGCGCCTCGCCAGCGTCGGCGCCGGCGTGCTGCCCTTCGAAGCGTGCGCCGCTGTCGCGGCGGCGCACCTTGTCGCTGCGGGCGACGCGACCGCCGGCATCTGCCAAGGAGGGAGATGGCGCGGGCCGATGTTTGTTCTCTGATTTTTTGCCCTTACCTTCGCCCAAGATGTCTTTAGCCACCTGCCTATGGTCATCAACCATCAGTAAACCCCCATGCTACCACCCAGTTCAGCGCACCTGCTAGGGCTGGTGGGTCTGCCTCCTCCCCCTCCTCCTCCTCCCCCTCCTCGTCATCGTCATCCTCCTCCTCCTCCTCCTCCTGCACAACAGGCTCGTGCAAGGGATGTGATGCTTTGTTGAGGTGGCTAGCCATGCGAAAGTTTCATTTGGGTGGGCGGCCTGCCAGGACCTGCCAAGTTGCCATGCGCATGTGAACGCGTAAAAGCGCACCTTCACCAGCTCACGGAGCTTCTCCAGCTTCAGGTCGTCGGCAGCCCGCACAATCCACAGCCAGCCGTTGTGGCTGGGGTTTTCGGCGTTGCCTGTGTAGCCCGCCGGCGCCGCCGCGCCGTGCGCCTGCAGTGCCGCTTTCAGTGCGGCCGACGGCGCGTCGTACGCTGTGCCCTCAAAAGTGAGCTTGCCATCACATTGCAGGCCTGCAGGGGAGGAGGGGCTGGGCAACAAGCACAGGTTCGCAACCATGGGGGCATGGTCCCCACGCTCGTGTTGCGTTACGTCCCAAGCCAGGGCGGCGCACACCGGGGCTTGTCCGCTCAGAGTCCGGGCGCGCTGCGTTCTTCCCCGGCGCTCACCAAACGGAACCCAGAACAATCTGTCGCCCTGTAAGTGAGCCCGCAAGCCCTCAGGCCCGGGCCGCAGCTCGCCGAGCGCTATCAACCTGCGCAGGTCTGCCTGCCCTCTGGCGTACTTCTTAGCGTTGCTCATGCTTTGAAGTAAGGGAATTGAGGTGTTCGGGGGCCAAAAGCCGCGTGTAGCAGCGCAGCAGCGCAAAGCGCGTTCCGTGCAGCAGCAAGCGGTCCGCACGCCATGGGCTACCCTCCTTAGCACTCTAGTCACCTGGGTCGCGTGGATAGTGGACCATGCAGCACGCCCCGCTTGCTGAGGCTCGAGGCTACCGCGACCTGGTTGCAGTGTCTTGTGGCGATACCAAGCGAGGCGAGCTCAGGCCATGTATGCTGCCCTGGTGCTAGCGGCTGAGCGAACAAGTTGCTGCTGTTGCTCCTTGCGCGTCTGTGCCCGGCCGCCGCTCCCCGCCCGCGGCCGACTCGCCTTGCGCTTGCACCCTGGCCAGGTGTGTTCGTGGGCGGGCACACATGCTTCAAGACCGTTTGCAAACGGGTGTACTACGTGCGCTGCGAGTGCGAGGAGTGCGACGGCGCCAAAATGTGGAATGTGACGGACTTTGAGGCACACGCAGGTGAGCACTGCCACCGCTGGCACCACATGCAGGCTGCCCCCGATGGCGACCGCAGCTGCATGCCCCCCACCATCGACAGAAAGAAAGAAAGAAATCAGAGGCCTTTGCCGTGGATTGAGAGGCCCAGCTGGGTATCAAGCCCAGAGGGCACCAGCCAGCCACCGCTGCATGCCCCCACCCTCTACACCTGTACTGCTGCTGCAGGCAGAGCGCAGCGCAAGAAGCCGCTGGAGAGCATTCGCGCAGACCTGCCCAACGGGAAGAGAGTAATGCTTGCCAAGTGGCTCGACGAGAAGGGCAGGTGGGTTCCTGTTTTGGAGCGACTCGCCATGGGCAACATCTCTGCATGTGGTGTGCACTGTTTTCAAGTACTGCACCTGGTGACTGATCGCTGCACTCTGCGTGCTGTGACCCATGTGCAGGGAACTGGGCAGCAGCATTGTGGGCAAGAGATACTGGGTGTGGTGGCCCGGCGAGAGTCTCTGGTACCGCTGCACAGTCACAAGCTGGCTGCCTGAGCCGGCGGTGCACAAAGTGCTGTGAGTCTGCCTTACCGCGGCTGCTGCTCAGCCTGCTCCCTGTGCTGCGGTTGCATCTACTGGCAGCGTGCGTTTGATTGCTGCATGCTTGCAGGGTGCCTCCTCCAGCCGCCCGGCAGTCACTCTCATGGCCGTGCTCCATGCAGGTATGATGACGGGGACGTGGAGCACCTCAAGTGGGCGGCGGAGCGCACCCAGCCCCTGCCACCTGGCCAGGACGGCGATTACGGCTGGGGAGAGTCGGAGGAGACGGTGGCCCAGCTGCTGCCGGCTGCGTCCGGCCAGGCGGCTGATGCATCCATCCTGACCCCCAATGGGGCAGCACAAGGACTGATGGGGCTCGCGGGCGGCCTGCTGCGCCAGCAGCAGCCAGCCGACTCGGTGGCCCAGCGCCCGCGGCCCAGCGCCCAGCGTGGTGGCGGCAGCGGCCGG
>RRZL01000054.1:1564171-1633862 GCA_006782975.1 Chlorella sp. Dachan
TTCAGATTGTGAGCATCCTGTTCTTCGAGATGTCGCTGGGCGCGGCCCTGTGGACGGGCCTGCTGGCCGGCTTTGCCTACTCCATCATGGTCCGCCTCATGTACCGCCAGCACTTTTACGCGATGCGGCGGCTGGCGGAGCAGCAGGCGGCGGCGCGGCGCGAGGCGGAGGGTGGTGGTGCGCTGCCTGGAGCAGGGCCCGTGCCGCATCCCATCGTTATTGCGGTGTGAGGCTTCCCTAGCCTGCTGGCCGAGGCTTGAAGCCGGCCGCCCCTGCCACCCCAACCAGCCCAGTAGCACCGCCGCCCCGCCGCGTTTGCTGCCGCTGCAACACTGCCGCAGCCCTGTGCGTGCCTGTATCACCTGCTGTACTGCACTCCCTTTGCAGAACCCCCCTCTGCACTGTTTCTTAGCCCCCCCGGATGTTGTCCAGTGCCCTGCCCAGAGCCGCCCCCCTGTTTGTCTGAACCCTACCCTGTCTCCTCGACCTGCTATCGTTTTCTCCGGTATGACGAACGTGCCACCCACAGGAGGCAACCAAAGCAACATGTAAATGGCGTGTGCTGACCACAGGAGGCAGCGCTGCTCCAATCGCGGTTGCCACGCATAAGTGCAGCAGCTGGGCCTCCCAGGGCGTGCACATCAACAGCTTACACTCAGGTGGGACTCATCAGCACAGTTGAGCGTGAGAATGCAAGGGTGCTATGAAAGGTGGTGAATCAACACGGGCGAGACCCCAATCGAGGTGGGGCTTGAGGGGGTGAAAGTTTACGATCACAGCTGGATGAAACTCGCTTGAAAGATGCATTAATCGACACAGGTGAGGAGCGCTTGGGGGGAAGCGTGGGTGGGAGATCACGAGGAGTGGAAGTTTCGAGACGATGTGGGATGCCCGAGGGCGAATTGGTTCGGTGGGGATGAGGAATCCAGTGCATTCAACCAGCAGGACAGACACAGACAAACATGATGCATTTAGTACGACTGGACGGTGGTGAGCCAGAACACGAGGGCGGGGATGGCTGTGTAGATGAGCACAATGCCCCAGGTGGCCCAGGCGGCGGTACCGATCAGGGCCTTGACGGCATACTTGACGGCCTCGGTCATGAGGGTGGTGGCGCGGCCCACATAGTACGCACGGTAGGTCTTGATGTACCAGGTCACGTAGGCGATGAAGCGGCCGTTGGGCACCGAGTCGTTCAGAACGCGGCCCAGCCCCGCAGGCAGGTACTTGCGCAGGACGCCAATGGCAGAATAGATTTTGGCACGCAGCTTGGCCAGCAGGCAGTCGATGCTAGAGTTGCTGCATGTGGCGGTCAGGGCGCGCCTGGGGGCAGGGCCGGCAGCCGACGCGGCGGCCAGCTCGTTGGCTGAGGCGGTACTGGCGCGTAGGTAGGCGATGACGTCGGCGGGGAAGCCGTCCCTGGCCAGGCGCTGCTCATCCAGTGCAAGGCGGGGCATGCCGCCCGGGCCCTCGCTGCGCTGGACGTACAGGTGGATGTTGGAGGCGGTCAGCGTCTCCAGCCACTTGCGGGAGGCGGGGCTGGTGGGCGGCTGGATGGCCGGCGCGGCGGCGGCGGCCACCGCGAGGCTGGCAACGAGGAGCGCGAGGAGCTTCATGCCTGCTGGGGGTGGTGGGAGGGAGGGAGGCAGCGTTGGTCGGTGCCGTGGTAAAAAACTGTGCTGGAGCACGCAACCTTGATGTGAGGGCGGTCACAGTGTGCAGGCATGCTGCCGAGGTCTGTTCACCAGTTCAGCTGAGCCAACGGCCGTCTCAACATTGTCAAGTCCGGACTCAGCGTCCAAGTCCGGCAGACAGGAGCAGCAGTTGCTGCTCCCTGTTGATATCACGCGTCATGCGCCATCCGCCTGCTCTCACCCAAATGCCTCGGGGGTTGTGTCAATTGGAGTGCACGCTTTCCTCTGAAGGTGGGTGTGAGGATCTGCAGGGCGGATGCTAGGGCGACGTCAGCTGCATCCGCCACTGGCATGCGCAGGTGCCGCCCATGCGCCGCCGCAGCCCTCTGCGGCCAGGCCGCGACTGGAGCCCGATACATACTCTTGCATGCAAGGGCTACAGCGCACAACAGGCGCCCGTACAGGGTTGGCCCGACCCGTGTGCTCACCCGGAGTTTTGGAGCGAGGCAGGACAGGAAGAATTGTGGCGTGAAGGGCATGCCGACGCGGTTTAAGTCCTGCGGGCGCTGCAGGGGCACGTCGCCCCTGGGCAGTTGCCGGGCAGGTGCCGGTCGGGCTCGGGACCTGCGCCGCAGCTGCAAGTGGGACTCTGGACTTGCAGCACGCCGCAAAGCAGTTTCAAGTGGGATTTGTGTACTTGGGAAGGTAGGCTGCCTGCCAATTATAAGCCAACTGCGCCTGCATGCAACCGCCACGCACAGCACCCTCGTTCTCTCCTGACTTGCCGCGGCCCTCAGCAGCATGGCAAGTCTGCAATCAGTCGACGATTGCGTTAAAACTGACTTGGATGAATCTTCGACGACCCACTTGCATTGCCGAGCTCATTTGCAGCCGCACCCTGCCGCCACCTGTCTGTTACGCCCCTGCCGTCCTGCGGGCCGCATGGCCTGATGCCCGGCCCCCGCTCAAACATGCCGCCCCGCACCTGCGGATGCAATGGGAAGGCGGGCGGTCGGGCCCATCGTTTCGCCTGCATTGTTTATTTTGTGCTGTTTTCCATCGGTTAGTTTTAAGAGGTAGTCTGCCTCATCCAGCCCACCCCACCGCCGCACCCAGTCGGGTGTTTTCATTATCTCCCCGTTGGCAACAACGTACTGAAGCTCCAGCGTACCCGCCTGCAAGCGCGGCAGCGTCCAATCAACTGTAAACAGACGCACCAATGCTCGCCAGCAGCATGGGTGCTCCAGGTTCACCAGGCAGCGCCTAAACTGAGCGCCAGAGTCCGGCCCTCGTACCATCATACAGGACACAGCTGCCCCCGTCGCGCCCCGCGCCCCTTCAGCCCACCTGCAGCAGCAGGATGTCTGCGTCGCACCCCATCGCAATGCGCCCCTTGCTGGCCAGCTTCAGCATGCGGGCGGGGTTGGACGTCATCAGCGGCAGCACCTCCTCCAGCGGCCAGCCCTCCTCCAGGCACATGGCCCGCAGGAAGCGCAGCATGGCGCCTGGGGCAGGCAGGGAGGCGCGGGCCTCATTGTAGGGTGTGAAGGGCACCAGCTGTCCAGCTAGGGTGCCTCCAAAGATGGGACTTCACCACCCACCCTGGCGAAACAAGCAGCCCCCCCACCTGGGTCCGCCACATCGTAGCCCACCAGCCGCCCCCGCTCATCAAACACGGGCAGGCTGCCGTAGGCGTCGCTGGACACGGTGACGCCAGACAGCGGCACCTGCTGATCACGGTACTGCCTCAGCACCTCGCGGCAGCTGGGGTTGCTGCGCGGGGTCGTAAGGGGAAGGAACGGGCGGATGGCAAGCCCATCCACGCCACAAGGGCCGGCGCAAACTCAAGCTTTCTATGTCTAGGGTCATAGTGCACCTCAGCCAGCCTGCCGGCCCCACCTGCAGGTCAAGTCTAACGTGCCGCCCTCCGCCAGCCAGGTCGCACCCTCAGCTGCCAGCTCGGGGCTGCACATTGCAAGGCAGAGCAGGCAGAGCCGATCAACACGCAGCCAGACCAGCAGAGGGTGGGCAAAGCCGCATCACGTGGCACAGGCGGTGGCACAGGCGGCGATGCGCAGTCACGACCAAGGTTCCTCTCTGTGCTGAGCCGCAGTACGCTCACCTGCGGTCCATGTGCGTGGGGTGAAAGGTGGTGATTGGCAAGTCGCCGGCCGCACACTCCAGCGCCTCCGTCAGAGGCCGCAGCCGGCCGCTGCCGGGCCCCATGTGGCAGTGCACCAGCCCCGCTTTGCCGCCCAGCATGCCGCCCACTCGCGCCTCCAGCCCCAGCCTGGCCAGCTCGTGGGGTGTGGGTGCTGAGCCGCGGTGGTCGGACACCGCCACCTCGCCCACGCCCACGCAGCTGTCGATCAGGCACAGGTCCCGCTGTACGGAGCCTGTCACTGTGGCGGGCGGCAGGCGGTAGGAGCCGCACCAGTTGAGCGCTGTGATGCCGTCTGCATTCAGCGCCTGCACTTTTGTGACCAGGTTCTCCTGCTCGTTGGGATTGCAGGGGGAGGGTAGAGTGACTGTTGAGTGAGCTCATTGGACTGAGCACATCTGGGCAAAGACACGCTCTGGGAAAGCAGGGAGCAATGCAACGGGTCTGCAGGCCAACTGAGCTGCTGAACTTTAGCCCCAGCTGCCAACACCCTCCCACTGGCCAGCGCGCCTGTGAGCGGGACACACTGTCGGTGCCAGTGGTCCCCACCACTGTTGTGATGCCGCCCAGCAGCAGCTCAGAGAGGCGGGCCTCCGGGGTGCGGCTGGAGGGGCCCGCCTCGCCGCCGCCGCCCGCCACGTGCACGTGCATGTCCACAAAGCCTGGGCAGGCAACCAGGCCTGTGGTTGACGGGTGGGGCAGGAGGGTGCTGGAGTCAGCAGTCCAGGAAGGCCAAGAGGACAGCGCACGGTGGCTTGTGCAGGGCATACCATCCACCCACCTGTGGCGTCCAGCTGGGTGAGCGACGGCACTGCGGCAGCGAGGGCAGCCGCCTGCGGCGGCGGCAGCAACCCTAGCACTTGTCGGCCGCCTATAAGGATCGCTGCTTCTGCGCTGCTTCCGTTACAAGTGTAGATGCGCTGGCAGCCTCGCAGAAGCGTGAGAGCCACCGCCGACATGGATACGGAGGGCGCTGTCAAAATGCGGTCGAATCGGCCTCAGATGTGAGTCACAATGCGATCGAAAGCCTGTGCGAAAGCAGGGCTGGGCGAAGAGCGTGGTCCTGGAGCCGCTGGCGGCGGCGCCGCCGCATTGTGTGGCGGTGTGGCGGGCAAGATGGGCGGTGTGGCGGGCAAGATGGCCCATCATTCTCTACATCTCAATTTGGCATGACTGTATGCTGTACATGGCTGTGTAATGTGTGTGTGCGCGCGTCTCCGCACCGCACACAGAGCGGAGAGCAGGTGTTTCTGCTGGCGGAAGGCGTCGGGCGTCGGCATCGGCGCCTTCGTCGGCAAGGCCATTGCGCAGATCGGTGAGTGGCGCTCGCTGTCATAGCACTGCCTGATCCATCTGCCCGCTCTACCTGCATCAGCAGCCGCAGCATTGGCACACCACGCGGGGGGCAGCCATCATGCTGCGCCTCCCCCACCCGGGCGACAGCGGGCGACAGGCGTGGCTGGCACGCCGCCAGCTTGCAGTCCTCATTTGTTCAACAGCACAAGGACAAAGAGCCGATCTGTTTCTGGCACTTTCAAGCGGCTCGTGTCACGGGGCGGTGGTGGTCGGGTTCACAGCGGCCGGCCAGGTGCGTCGACTTGCACTCTTTCCAAGCACATCACACGGCGTCAGCGCATGTGATGACGCCAGCAGGCCGCTGTGCCCTACGCCCAGCCGCCGCCGCTCGCCGCCGCTCGCCGCTGCCGCCACTAAGCTTGCCTGGAAGCCAGACTGCCTGGAAGCGTGGCAACTTACTTGAGCATGCTGCTGCCCCTCCTGCAGTCCGAGCTGCCATGGCAGGTGCTATAGATGTGCTGCTCGTCGCAGCGCAGGAGCAGCTGGCAGCGCTTCAGGCGGCGGCTGTCGCGCACCCGTGGCCCCTGTTCCTGGCATTTGTCCTGGTGCACGCTGTGACCTTCTTTGGCTCACAGGTGCGTGTGCGGTTTGAGACCTGCCTGTGTTGACAGGCATCGCCTGCTACTGCTGCATGATCTGTCAGCGTGGCACCCTGTGCATGACTGCTCACCCGCCGCTGCCGCCGCAGGCGCTGTGGCGGCGAGTGACGGCGCGCCGCCCGCAGCTGGAGGCGCCCGTCCTGGCCAGCAGCACCACTGCTGCCAGCCACGGCCTTGTGGCAACCGCTGGCGCCATCTGGGCGCTCAGCCAGTGGGACTGGCAGTCCTTTGGCGAGTGCTTGGGGTGGGATGGGCCGTGGAACGTGTGAAGGACCAGGCAGTACTTCTTTGTGTGCCGTCCAACCTGGCCCCCGCTGCTTCCGTCTTGCCGCAGACGAGGTCAACACCCCCGTACAAACGCTGCTCCTCCTGTACAGCACGGCCTATTTTGTCGAGGACACGTGGTATTGCGCCACCCTGCCGGCAGATGCATTCATGGTGGGCGGCTGCCCTGCCCATGCCCTGCACCACGATGCTGGCACATGTGTCACGTGGACGCTGCTTTGCACTGCCTGGCATGCCTGCGCTCGACCAGGAGCTGCCCCAGGCTGCTTGAGTTGCAGGTTCATCTGCCTGACACTACCCTCAAATTTTCCCACCAATGTCCCAAACCCCAACCCCCACCTGCCTGCAGTACACCATGCACCATGTGATCACCGCCACCTTTGTGGCGTCTCCGCTGCTGGCCGGCCGCGGTGGAATCGCCGTGTGCTTCGGGCTGTTCACCGGAGAGGTCACGAATGGTGCGCCTCCCGCCTGGCCCACCAGGCTTGCAGAATGCAAACCCCATGCGGCAGTCGTTCAGCCCAGGCGAACACCACAACCCCAGCTCGCCTGGGCTTCTGCCGCTGCTCCACCTCCCTGCACTCCCAACCCTGCCCTGCACAGGCCTGTTCCACAGCTACCTCATCCTGGAGCAGTTTGCCAAGGTCAGCCCGCGGGCCGCCACCGCCTTCCGCTGGGTTGCCACCGCGTTCACCGCCGTGTTTGTCACCGTGCGCAGGTGGGCCAGCAGTGGCGGTGATGTGCACGTGTTGGGCTGCTGGCATGACTGATGCGCATGTGATTGCCACACGCTGTATGGTCTGCACGTGCTGTAAATGCCTGAATGCACATCACTGCCATCAGCCCACGTCCCACCTTGACCAACCCCCCCCCTCCCCTTTTCACGCCTCAGCGTCATGTCCTGGCCGGCCATCATTTGGTACTGGCGCAAGGCCTGGGCCGCTGTGGCCGTGCCCTACCACCACCGCCTGCTGTGGTGCGCCACGGCGCTGCTGGTGGCCCTGGCGTCTCAGGGCTTTGCCATCAACTTTGTCACCAACACGCGGCGGCTCTGGCGAGAGCATGCGGAGCAGAAGCGGCAACAGCAGCAGCGCAAGGTGGAGTGACGGAGGCCACAGCCAGTCTCGGAAACTTGCAAAGCGGGGGCTTGCAGAGCAGAAGCGGCAGCAGCAGCGGCGCAGCCGGTGGCGGTGCAGCTGCAGTTTTGATGCGTTGTTCAGCAGCTGCACGCTGTCCTGCAGCTGCACCGGTGTTCAGGCTCTCCTGTTTTGTCGGTTGAACAAGCTTATTTTGTACGCCTGCACATGCACCTTTTGTTTCATTGCTGTAACCATTCAGTCTTGAGATCGCCACGCCAGCAAACAATGACGGCGGGCATTGCAGTAGCAGGTCAATGGCGCTTAGCGCAGGGCGCAAGCTCAGCGCCCGCGCCCGCCGGCGGCGCTTGCTTGCCCTCCCGCTTGATCGCCCGCTTGATCAACATTTGCAGGCCCGCGCAGCTAGTTGCAAGGCATATTTCTCGCTTTGGAGCGAACGCGCCCGCCCAATTCTCGAAACCGGCCTCCACACGAACCCGCGGGTCTGGGATAATCCACACTCATCAGCACAGGTGCATGAAGCAGCCCGGCTTGCCCCGTGCGCTGCCACTCCCTGTCCCACCGCCGCCGGCGTGCCGCTGCACTGCCTTCACCGCCGGCTCGCTCCAGGCCCGCTCGCAGCTGCCTCTCACCACCTCCAACCACAACTGCATGCAGATTGAAGGCATCTGGAGCAAGCGCCTGTTCCGTGACACACAGCAGCCGCACACCATGGCGGCGCCAGGCCCCAGCAGCGGCGCGGCGGCCGGCGGGCCCCTGGGCATTGGAAGCGGCGGCAGCGGCAGCGGCATCTTATATGCGCTTGTGGCCCGCGGCAGTGTTGTGCTGGCTGAGCACTCGGGCGTGGGCGGCAACAGCAGTGTTGTGGCGGTGGGGCTGCTGGGCAAGGTGCCTGCACAGGACGGCTTCCGTGCCAGCTGGGCGGCTGGGCGCCACATCTTCCACGTGCTGCATGCCGGCGGCCTGACCTACCTGTGCATGGCGGACCAGGTGGGGGGTTGAGCCTGTACGGGGGGCTTGATGATGTGAGCGGGGAATGGAGTGGCCGGTAGGCGCTGGAAGCTGTGCGGGGTTCTGAGCATGATGCAGTGCAGCGTGCGCTTCCCGGTGCGGCTTCATCTGCCAATTGTGCGCCGCAAACACTCCCCACTCCCGCAGGCAGTGGGCAAGCGCATCCCCTTTGCCTTCGTGGCTGATGTGCAGCAGCAGTTTGAGCAGCGGTGCGCAGGGCGGGCTCGTCTCAGTGCCACGCAGCATGCCACCGCAGCCCAATCTGCTTGGACAGGCTGCTGACCGCCCTGCCATCAACTGCACCCAACCCAGCCTCATGTCTTGTGCACGCACCCGCCTGCAGGTACGGCTCCGTGGCGGAGGGAGCCATTGCCTACGAGATGAACAGCGAGTTTGCGCCCGTGCTGCGCGACCGCATGCACTACTTCAACACAGACCCGCGGTGCGGGCGTGGTATCGGGGCAGGCAAAAGCGTGGCTGGCGGCACCTTGTTGGGAGCCCAGCTTTGCTCACACGTGGTGCTTTATAGCAGGACATCCAGCGGTCATGCCTCACTGCGGCAGCATTGTTTCCTCCTGAAAAATGCACAATCATCAATTCATGCTGCGCTTGCAGCGCGGACACGCTGACGCGCGTGCGAGGCGAGGTGGCCGACCTGAAGAACGTGATGGTGGACAACATTGAGAAGGTGGGGGGCATGGAGTCGAACCCTGCCACGCGTTGCCTACCTATCTAACGGTGGCTGTGGGCGTTTGTGGGTCAGCTTGGGCGCCAATAGAGCCTTTTATGCTGACCACGAAGCCTGCGACTATCCCACCCCCCCCATGCTACCCCTAAACCACTGCGCCCCGCAGGTGCTGGGGCGCGGCGAGCGGCTGGAGGTTCTGGTTGAGAAGACGGACAGCCTGGGCCAGCAGGCCTTTGCCTTCAAGCGCCAGGCCCGCGTGCTGCGGCGCCACATGTGGTGAGGCCTTGGCTTGCGGTTGATGCTTCAGCAGCGGCACTCCAGGTGGCTTCCCCAGACTTGAAGCGCTCGTCTCCAGGACGCCGTGCAGCTCTTTTGTGGCTGCCCCAGCCCTCACGAGGCGCTGGCCTACCAACACCCCACCTTCCTCGCTGCGCAGGTGGCAGAACGCGCGCATGGGCTTGATCATTACCGCAGTCGTGCTGGTGGCGGCGTACGTGCTGGTGGCAGTGATCTGCAGTCCCACGTTCAAGTGCTGACCGAGGCGCTGTTGTTGCAGCGGTGCCACAAACGTGCTGCACTTGTGTGTTGTTTGCGCTGCTGTTGCCCCGTGCGCCCAGCGCTCAAGCGATCACCGATGGCCCGCCACATCCTCTTCCACTGTTATTGACCCTACTAGCTCACGAACCTTGAGTAACATTACAGTAACTGCATGGTCAGAGCTGAACTGTTTACTGCCCAGCTGCGGCCTCTGCATGCCCCATTGGCACCGCGCCCAGGTCCTGCCGCCGCTGCACATAGACAGCTGGCGCGGTGAGCAGGCGCACCGGCAGCCGCCCCTGCAGCAGGCCCCGCAGCGCCGCGGCTGGGCTGCGGGTCTGGAGCGCCAGCCGCTGGAAGCCCTCGGCTGCCGCTCGCTGGCTGTACCCCTCCACTGCTGGCTGGTCGGTCAGCAGAAAGTCAAACCGCCGTGCTGCCAGCTGCTGCGGGCTGAGCCCCTCCTCTTTGCAGTACGACCAGGGCGCCCCCGCCTCGCCGTAGCGGGACACGCCCGTCATGGCAGGCAGCACGCCAATGTGCACCCGCAGCTGCCTGCCAGCCGCCGCTGCGGCCGCCGCATCGGCTGCTCCCACGCGGTGCAGCGCCTGCAGCGCCTCGCCGCCTGGGTAGTTGCGTGCGCTGGCGGCGGCTGTGAGGACAGTCAGGCCCAGGCCAGCCGCCAGGGCCGCTGCTGCTGCTGCCAGGAGTGCTGCCCGCAGCCCCGACTTGCGCCGGTTGACCCACAGGCGCTGCAGCGTGACTGCTGCGGCCGCATTCCAGAGGGGCAGCACCGGGAATAGGAAGCGGACCTCCTTGTGGGGCAGGTTGGAGTAGAGCAGCACAAAGCCGAGGCCCACAAACATGAGGGGCCGGGCGCGGCGGTCCAGCAGCGGGGCCAGCAGGGCCAGCGGCAGTGCAGCGTGCAGAGCGCGCGGCAGCGCGCTGGTCAGGTACCAGTGCGCCGGCTGCACGCCCCACTCGTGGCTCCTGCGGGGGGAGGCGGGTGGCGGCGGTGGCGCAGAGCAGGTTTGACAACTGCAGGCTCGAGTAAAGCTAGTTGACACTGCGGGCTCGGAGCAGCAGCTGCACAGGCCGCCTTTGGAGCCCGCCACACTGCGCCCTGCACTCCCTGCATCAGCACAGGGTGGCACCCGGCGGCACTGCCTCCCCGCCTCCCTGCCCCTCCACCCGCCTCACTTGTTGAGCACGGTGTTGAAGTACAGCACCTCCCCCTCGGGCCACAACCAGCGGCGCCATAATAAGGAATCAACCAGCACCGAGGCCGCCAGGCTGGCCCCCACAGCGGCAACGCCGTGCGCCGCGCCGCGGGGCAGGGAGATGCGGCGGGCCGCCAGCAGGTGCAGGCCCACTAGGCCTGCTAGCAGCAGCATGTCGCAGCGGAACACAACCTGGAGGGGTTGGGTGGGTGGAGGGGTGGGCGGAGGAGGGGAGAGGAGCAGGCTTACGCTTGCACTCGTGACGGCCGGCCGCTGAGCTGAGTACTGCACCAACAGATGCGTACGTACGGCAACACCCGTCCCCTCTCACCGCGGCCGCCGCCAGCAGCCAGATGGATGCCACCGCCCCGCCATCCAGCCAGGCAGCCAGGCCGGCGCTGGTCAGCGGCATGGCCAGCACGTTGGGCAGGGTGCGGGACAGGTAGAAGGGCAGGTGGAACTGCAGCGCCGTCAGCAGCATGAAGGCGGCGGCGGTGACGGGCCCAAACTGCCGCCTAATCGCACGCTGCAGCAGCGCCAGCGAGGCCACGGTGAGGCCGCCCTGCGAGGTGCGGAACCGGGGGAGCACAGGGCGTGCGAGAGTGCAGCACTGAGAGGGTGGGTGGGCACCGGGCACAAGCCAGCTTGTGGTGCACAACGCAGGGACACCGCCAAGCCCGCCCTTCCGCTGCTCTCACCAGCACCAGGCGCACGACGATCTGCACAGCAAGCTTGGACGCTCCCAGCAGGCGGAGCGGCGCAACTATGGGCGCGGCGGCGGCGGCCACTGCGGCAGCACCCAGGAAGGTGCGGGGCACCACTCCTGGGAACTCCAGGTGGTCATAGGCGGTGATGTTGAGACCGTGAAACAGCAGGTCGTGCGTGGCCTGCAGGTTGAAGCTCTCCTCCACCTTGGCAAACGGCGCGGCCAGGGTGTGCAGCACCACCGCTGCCGCCAGCAGCAGCGTCCAGCCTGCGGGGCGGCGGGGCGGCCTCTGCGGGCATGAGTTGGCCTGGGAGATTCCGCAAGCGGTGCACCAGGCCTGCGGCTTGCGGGGACGGGCGGGACGGGTCCCAAGCCGGCGGCTGCGCTCACCATCGACCAGGCGGTCTCGCGCCATACTGCCTTGCAGTCTGGATCGCTGTAACCGGCAGCCCGATCGCTGCTCCGACGCCCCACAGCGCCGCCCCCCGCGCTGGCTCTGCCTTACAGGGCTCTGCTGGCTGGAAGACGAGCCGTGATCAATGCACACAGACAAGATGGATGCACAGGGGCTTTCAATGCAAAAGGAGAGGCAGTTAGCGGGCGGCGCCAGCCTGTCGCCCTGCCGCGGCACACCGCCGCCGGCGGGCCTGAGGCCGGCAGCGCTGCCGCTGTGACCTCAAGCTGCGATCACACGGCATTCACGCGCAGGTACAGCTGCCCGGCGGGCGTCAGCTGCAGGGAGGAGGGTTAATGGGGGGCAGGGCTTCTGATAACCAAGTATCAGGCCGGCGCTTGTGCAGCCAGGCGCAGCTGTCCCCTGCTTAGCTCTCGAACGTTCCGCAGGCCCACCTGAGCCACCGCGGATCGCGTGTCGATGCGTGTGGGCAGCTGCACGTGCTCGCTGAAGGGTGGCGGCGCTCCCGGCCCGCTGGGCCCGCTAGCGGGCTCCCCTTCAATCAGCACCACCCCGCTGCTCCAGCAGCGCACGCTGACCTGCGGTGGAGTCGGCAGAGTGATGAGTGGGGGCCTGATAACTGGTCAGTAGATGGTGTCAGACGCTGCGCATGTCCTCAGCCGTTCATGGTGGCAAGTCAGACAGGTGGCGCACAGGCTCCAGGCCCTCCCTGCACCCCTCAAACACCCCCGCACCTCGTCCGCAGTCAAGCCGGGCAGCAGCGCAAACACCTCGTAGCCGGCGGCGGGGTCCATGGTGGTGTACGCCCGGAAGTTGGGTCTGCAAGGTGGGGGCGGCAGCACAGTGGGTCTGGTCAGGAGGAGCCGGCAGCTCCTGCTTGGTGCCGGCACGCCTGTGCAGTCACATGACACTTGAGCAGCCAGGGCTAGCTGCCCACCATCGGCCCAAAACTTCCGCCTAAAGCAAAGACCAACTGCAGCACACCCCTGCACTACTCGCCCCTGTGCCACAAGGTCGTGCTGTGTGCGGTGCACCGTCGAGGGCGGCGGCGGCGGCGGTGGGAATGCACCCACGCCCCCAGATGCCGGGCGCGGTGGCAGGGGCGGCAGGCCGAGCGACGCCGCATGGGCAGCCGGCAGGGGCCCTGAGGCAGGGTAGCCGCCGTATGCGGTGCCGTAGCCGCCTCCGTGGGGGGCAAACTGCTGCTGGCTCTGGTACAGCCACTGCTGCTGCTGAGCAGCTGGGTGGCCTGCCGCCATGTGGCCGGGCGGCGGCGCGCCGCCAGCCGGCGGCCCTCCATTGGCCACCCACTGCAGTGTCTGAGCGGCTGAGTGGCGGGGCGTGGGCTCTGGCTCTCCCTCCACGCCCAGCATGCCGGGCAGGCTGCCCTGGGGGTGCAGCGACGGCACCAGCAGGGGCTGCTCATCCACCGAAGGCTCCCGGAACAGCGGCGGCACACCGGAGGGCACCATGCTCGCATAATCAGGTAGCACTAGGGGCCCCAGAGGCTGCTGCTGCTGCACCTGCTGCTGTGGCTGGTGCTGCTGCGCCTGCTGCATCTGCTGTGCCTGCTGTGCCTGCTGCATCTGCTGTGCCTGCTGTGCCTGCTGTGCCTGCTGCGCGCCGGCAACCTGCGGCTGTGGCGCATACTGCACCCGTCCAGCCAGCACAGGCTCATGGGAGCCTGCGCCACCAGCAATGCGCTGCACGTGGTACTGCGGGGCAGCAGCCGCCTGCACCTGGGAGCGGCTGCCGCCGCCCGCCGCCGCCATCTGGGCTGGTCTGGGCGGTGCGGGTGCCCCTGGCCCGCCGCTGAGGGCCCCTGCAACTCCCGCAGCTGCAGCGGCGCGCTGGTGCTTGTCCAGGAAGGCCCAGTCCTCGTAGGCCAGCGCCTGTGGGAGGAGGGGTTGAGAGACGGTGTGGCGGGGCCTTGGCTCTGAGAAGGGTCCCATGAGCAGTTTGGTGGGCAATGCCTGAAGGCAACTGCCCTGTTGCTGTGCACTGTGCAGGCAGCTGGACTGTGGGGGGTCAACAGGCCATGCAACCCTCCCATCACATGCCCGGCCAGCTGCAAGGCTCACCAGCTCTTCACGGTCTCCATCATCGTACTGCACCGTGTGCTTGTCGGTGGCGGCGTTGTATCCCACCACTGTGGGCAGGGTGGAGAGCGGCGGCACGTGCGCTGAGCAGGCTGGAGACAGGTGCACAAGTGCCGAGCTCCTGGGACGTGCATGGCCAGACTTGCGCCATGCAGGCCGGTGGTGGGAGTGTGGCGGAGTTTGAGCCGCCCAATTGGGCGGTTGCAACCGCTCTGCTGCTGCCCACCTGTGCCGTGGTAGAAGACCTCGTCGTCTGCCCAGAACACGCCTGCAGCCCGGGTGGCGGGGGGTCAAGGCCAGTGTGTGGGCTGCACCATGTGTCCTTCACTGGAAACAGGGTGTGCCTTCCTTGTTGCTGACCAGCGCTGACCGTGCCTGCCTGCACTGTTGCAAGACCAGCCCCAACCACCACCCCTCTCTGCCGCACCGATGCGGCGGCCAACCATGGCCTCTGGCGAGGCCGCCACCTCGGGAGGCTCGATGCGCCGCTGCCGCACCCGCTGGCGCTGCAGGCAGGCAGGGCGCGTGGGCAGTTAGCGATGCCCATGAACAACTGACCAAAGGGCGTGGCAGAAGTGGCGGGCAAAGCGCAGACCAGCGATGCGGGGCACGCCAGTGCGGCCCGACTCTGCTCCAGCCTCCCTGTCTCCCTCACCTTGCCGCGCTGCTCAGAGGGCGGGCGCGCCTCAGCCCCCTTGCCGTCCTGCCGCGAGCCCCGCCCCGCCGCTGCCGAGGGTGGGCGCGCCGCCTTGGTACCCTTGCCTGCCTTGCCTGCCTCCTGGCCCCCCTTCTGGCCGGGGCGCGGCTTGGCACGGGGCCGGGAGGGCGGGTGCTGAAGCGCCTGCGGGGACGGCACCACCAGGCCTGCACCCTCACCCTTGCCCCGCCGCGCCTGCTGCTGCTGCTGCTGCTTGGGCTGCTGCTTGGGCTGCTGCCGCTCCCGCTTGGCCTTGGGCGCCTCGCTGGGCGCTTCAGCCGCCGGCTCCACCGCCTTGCGCTTGGAGAGAGCCTTGCCAGCCGGCTCGGGTGTGCCGCCCGCCTCCAGAGCAAACTCAACATCCAGCTGGCCCGCATTGTAGGCCTGTGGGAGAGGAAGGGGCAGTGGACGACACCGAAGTGCAGGAACCCGGGGGGATGATTGTTCTGGTTTGCCTTGCAGTGGCTGGGGGCCAGGGAGAGCAGGCACAGGCTGGTGGGCGCCTCCGCCATGCTGGGAAAATCAACACAAGCTTTCAACACGAGCACACGGCTCCGCTTGCCTCCTCCAACGCCAGCAGCTTGTTGATGTAGGCCTGCGGGGGAGGGGCGGGCCCAAGTGACTTCTGGCGCTGTGCCGAGTGGCATTGCGCAACCATATTCGTCATAGCAAAGGCACCTGCGCCGAGGGATCCTGGCTGCTGGAGCAGGCAATTGCCTGCTCCAGGCTTGCACGCCTGCCCGCCATGTGACTGCTGCCCCGCGACCCCCCGTGGATGCCCCCTCAACCGCGGCCCCCCTTTTTGCTCTCACCTTTTTTATCTGGAAGGAGAGGTCAGTCATGGAAGGGGGCGGGTTGAAGGCGCGCCCGATCCGCGCCTGTGTGCCAGGGAGGGAGGGGAGGTGGGGTTTGAAATAGGGCTGGACCAGGTGGCAGCCTGAGGGGCAGCGCCACCGGCAAGGCGCAAGGCGCGCATGGCAGGTGCGCGACCACCCGGCCGCACAGACAAACCCTTCACCAGAGACAGCAGAGACCAGGAGCTCCTCAATCACTAGTGCACGCCATAGATGCCATGCCAGGGATCACACCACCAACACCACCCCCGCCAGCAGCAGCAGCAGCAGCAGCAGCAGCAGCAGCAGCAGCAGCAGCAGCAGCAGCAGCAGCAGCAGCAGCAGCAGCAGCGGCGGCAGCTCACCCAGCCCTTCTGGTCCAGCACCGTCTGGTAGCCGCCCGCCTTGAGCACCAGGCGGAACAGCTTGTACAGGTCCAGGGCCTGCCGGTTGAACTGCTGGGGCTGCGGGCAGGAGGAGGGAGGGGTGGCGGCGAGGGGGCATTTTGGGGTATGGATGGATTGGTGGAAAGGGTGGCAGACTCGAAAAGCAGCGCCGAGGGCTGGGCGGCCTTTGCCCAGCCGTGCAACGCTGGCCCCAAACTGCAACAACTTGCGCACCGAGGTGTCCAGCCGCTTGCCCTCCATGAACTTCTTCCACACCTGCAGGGAGAAATGGGCGCAAGTCAGGCAAGAACCAGGTCTCGACGCAGTGTGCAACCTGGGCTGCCATGAGCCACCTGTCCAAGGCCGGCACTGGAGCGGTGGCAAACGACCAAGAACCCCGGCTTGGGCCTGCCCTCTCCCACCCAAGATCTGCAGCACACCTTGGTGAACTCGTCCTTGGTGCGCACCACCTTCTTCTTGCCCTGCTTGCTGCTGCCGGCAGGCGACGCCTTGCCCGGCGGCTGCTCCGCGCGGGCGCCTCCCGCCGCCGCCGTGGCTGCTGCTGCCCCCTCATCTGGCGCCCCTGCTGCGCCCATGGTGCTGCTGCTGGGGGCGGGGCTGGCCATGGGGCTCACGGCGCCGAGGGCCTTCAACTTGGCGTCCGCCTCCTCCGCCTGCTCGGGTTGGGGGGCCGCTGCCGTAATGATCACGCCCTCTGGCTCATCACCGGCCTCCTGGGACTCTGTGGCCTGCTGGGGCTGCGCCTCTGCTGCCGGCGGCACGATCCCTGCGCCCTCAGGTGTGCCGGGCAGCATGGCGCGTGCCCAATCTACGCTGGTTGACGGCTGGAGCTGGTTCAGACGGCTGCCGAGGCCCGGTGGAGCATGAGCAGGCAGACAACGTGCCCATGCACAGGTGGAAAGTCGACGACCGCAGCGGCGCCTCTCCCCTCTTGCTTGCAAGCCCCACGCAGCTGTCTGCTTGTTGCTCGAATTCAGCACGCACGCATGAGCAGCATGAGGGCACGAGCGCGCCCTGCTGGTGGGGTGCGCTCGCTGGGCAACGTGGCTGTGGCCTGCTGCCCCACCAGCGACCCAGGCAGGGACGAACCAGCAGAGCAGCAGCGTGCAGCAGGCATGCAGGCTCGGCAGCGGCGCTTGCCGCCGCCCACACGCCACTTCCTGTGGCTGGTGCTTGCCGTCTCCCTGGCAGCAGCGCTGCTGGCCGCCCTGCTGCTGGGGACCGAGATGGACGCGTGGCGGTTTCAGAGGGAGGCCAGCAGGCACCCTGCCTCGGCAGCTTCCCAGCCCACTGCGGCAGCAGAAGATGCACAGCAGGGCAGCCCTGTGGAGCACGGTGCAATTTTTGAAGCCCAGGAGGCCCAGACAAGCAGCCCCTCAGCAGCCAAGGCGGCAGACGCAGAGCAGCTGGTGGAACTAATGCGGCAGCATGTGGCGCAGCACGGCCCCGCCGGCTCCTTCTGGCCTGCCGGCTGCCGCTGGCGGGAGCGGAGCGAGCGTGCGCCCCGCACCGGCGGGTGCGACCCTGCGACGGTGCCCCAGCGAGGTGCGGCGTTTGGCGGCTTTAAGGCGGTGTGGCGCTGCCACGGCTACGAGTGGTGGAGTGAGGCGCAGGGGGCGTGGACCACAGAGCAGCCTGCGGCGTGCCGCCTGCAGACTGTTGGCGTGGACGAGTGGGCGGCAACCATGGCACAGCTGCAGCAGGAGGGCAATGCCAGCGCTCAGGTTGGTGGCCAGCAAATCAGCACCTGGGCTCTGCAGGACGCGCTACAGCACGAGCAGCAGGGCAGCAATAAAACGGCAGCAGCTGTAGCAGCTGCTGCTACACCCATCGACGCGCAGGCGCCCCAGTTGCCACACAGCAGCCGCGGCATGGGGACCCAAGTGCGCTGCGCCCCCGCCTACTGCGTGTTCAAGAACCTGTTCTACCGGGGCGGCCGCTTCTTCTTCGTGCAGGAGCCCGGCAGCCCCACGCAGCTGGCCTTCCCCTGGCAGCTGGGCCGCAACCGGCAGGGCACCACCCTGAGCGTGGCAGATGCCGCTGAATTTGCCTCTGCTGTGCAAGCGCGGGTGGTGCCGGGCGAAACGGTGCTGCTAGACTGGGTCTTCTTCATGCACCCAACCGCGCTGGGGCACTGGCTGGAGGCCCTCATGCCGCTGTTCAGGCGAGTGCCGGGGGCGGCAGGGCCGAGGTTTGTGGGGGCGCTTGCCCTGCCGCTGTGCTGATGGGCGCAATGCAATGTGGCTTGGCATGCGGCCTGGTTCCAGCGCGTGCCACACCGTCCTCTTGCAACTTTGAATGACTGCATGCTCTCGATCCAAATCCAAGCACAGCTACCTGCGCCACGAGCCGCTGGTGCGGCGCACCCCCGACCGCCTTCTCATGCTGTTCCAGCAGCGGGCCAACATTAACGACTGGGCGAGTGGCAGGCCAAGGGTGTTTGTCCGACTGCCTCTAACGTTTGCAGCAATGTGCGTTTCAGAGGTGCTCTGCGTCACGACTGGCTGACATCCGCCGCTTCTGTACCCAGCAGGTGCGGGGCGTGCTGGCGGCGGCACTGGGCATCATGCCTGGCCAGCCGCTGCCGCCCATGATATTCGAGGGGGAGGTGGCCAGCCCCACAGAACAGGCGCAGCAGCTGCTGGAGGGCGCACAGCCTGATGAGTGGATTGTGTTTGACCAGGCAAGAGGAGCGAAGGGGGCAGTGTGTGGTTACAATAACTTGCTGTGCACGCCTTGCGTGGAGCCTGCATCCTTTGGCGCACACTGTTCAGCAGCATGCTTGCTTAACCCCGGTGTCCAGGTGCTGTGGCCCAAGGACATGTTTTTTGGCGGCAACCGCGGCTGTCGCGACGGCGCAGACGCCCGCCTGATGCGCACGCTGCTGCACGCCATGCACGGCACGCAGCTGCCATCCCCGGGTGCCGCCCCGCCGGCTACCATCACCCTGCAGCGCAAGAGCGCCAACCGGCGGATCGTAAATGAGGAGGAAGTGGTGGCCATGCTGCGCGAGTTTGGAGAGGTGGGCAGAAGCAGGTTGCACGGTTGGGCTGCTTGGCAATGCATTTCATGATCGAAGGCATGACATCACGGGCAGACTGTGTACTTCCAGCCCCCCACACTTGTGTCTCTGCTCCCCTGCCATGTCTTCAGGTACGGGTCGTGGAGTTCACCTCTGCCAGCAGCTTCAGGGAGCAGCTGGAGATGGCGGCCGGCACCGGCCTCTTTGTGTCTGTCCACACCTCCAACCTGGCCAATGCGCTGTGGCTGCCGCCTGGGGCGGCCGTGGTTGAAATCCTGCAGCGCAACTGGGCTTGGGAGGGTGGGTGGCAGGTTGCTGTGGGGTTGAGACGAATCTTGAGCTTGCAATGTGCAGGGCTGCTGGTGGCAGGGTGAACCCGAGGACGGGCTTGGCTGACTCAGCATAACGCCCAGGCGCAATGCACAGGGTGCCCTGCTTTGCGTGTCGTCTCACACCCTGCCCTGATGCCTGCCTGCATGCCACAGACATCGACCAGTTCTTCGTGAGCCTGACCAAGCAGCTGGAGGACGTGCACCACTATGCGCTGCGAGCCCAGGGCCTGAACGAGACGCTGCACACAGACCCCATGCTGTGAGTGGGTGCGCTGCAAAGCCTGCCCGAGCTTCCCTAGTTTGTTCCCAGCACTGCTGGCCGTTGTGCGCCAATACCCACTTGACCCGTTTGCCACGCGCAGAGAGCGGCTGTTTGGCAACTGGAGCGCGGCACAGTGCCAGGACCAGGGCTGTGTGGAGAGCCTGACGCATGTGAGCAGGCGCAGGGAGAGAAGTCGGGGGCATGGGGTGGCCGACCTGCTGGCCTGCAGTTGATTGGCTGCTGCACTGAGACACTCTTAATTTTCCTAATCAACCAACAGGTGGACATCCGGGTGGATGTGCCGCGGCTGCGCCAGCTTATTGCTGGCCGGCTGGCATTGATCCGCAGTGGGGCCAGCGTAGCAGAGGCTGCTGTGCCCTGGCCACAGCTGCCAACTGGTTCTGCCCCACCTGCCGGGCAAGCGGCGGCTGGCCAGGGGCAGCAGAAGGGCCAGGTGCAGCTGGCAAGGCAGCTGTTTGACTCTGGGGTGCCCGAGGAAACGCCGGATGTGGCAGCGGTCTGGGCATTCATGCGACACCTGTGACACCTGTGAGTCTGCTTCGGAGAGCTGTTCTTGCATGTATGAAAGCGAAATCGCTGTTGTGCACTCAAATGCTATTTGGGCTTTATTTATTGTTTCGTAAACTCACAGCCTAGTACGCAAGCACTCACGGTCAGGAAATGAATGGTCAGGTCAGCAGGCATAGGGTGTATTAGCTGAAGGCGGCACACACAGGAGGGCTCACACGGCAGCAACCAGCGACCGCAGTGCCTCACGAGCCCTGGTCGCGCTGCAGGAAGCGCAGGCTGGCCTTGCTCTTCATGCTGCGCATGGCTGCACTCATGCTGTCACGCATGCTCTCCCCCGCTGCCGCCGCGCTGGCTTTTGCTGCCGTGAGGTTGGGCGTCGTGATGCGCGAGCCCACGCTGCCCAGCCGCGCCGCCACATCCTGTGCTGCCGCGCTGGCCTTGGCACCCACTACTGCTGCGTTGCCGGAGCCCAGGCGCGGCATCTGAGGCAGGTTGAAGGAGCGGGCCGCTGCCGGCCCTGCCATGCTGCTCGCGCCGCCGCCGCCTGCGCCGGCGGCAGCAGCAGACGACAGGGCGGGGCGGCCCATGCGGCGGTTGAACTGCTCCAGGATGGGCGTGACCTCGGTGCGCTTGAGCACCTGTGTTAGGGGAGGGGACGGGGAGGGGTGGGGTGGGGTGAGTGAGGGCGGGTCGGTGGGGGTCCGATGCAATTCAGGATCAGTGCAGCAAGGCAAGCGCAGCGCTGCCCTGACGACACATGTCGGCGCTGCGCCCTTCCCCGCACTTCACATCCAAACCGCCCAGCCCCCAGCCCACCTTGAGGTCCAGCATGCGCTGGAAGTCGGAGGGCGAGCCCTGCGGCATCAGCTCGAAGAAGGTGTCCACCAGGCCCTCAGGCGGGGAGCCCACCACCTGGAGGGAGGGAGGGGGAGGTGGGCAGGGTGTGCGTGGGTGGGCAGGTGCTTGGCAGGGAGCGCATGCCCCGGCTGTGAGGCAGCACAGCCACATGTCGCTGTTCCAGCCGGCTGAGCGGACACCCAGTACAGGCCAAGTGTAGGAAGCACACTGGAACCCGCCCCACCCCACACCTCCACTTGCCTTGAGCACCGCCTCGGTGCGGCCCAGCTGCGCGTGCACATCGGCGGCAAAGGCTGTCTGCCCCGCCGCGTCCAGGTGGCCGCCCGCCTTGGCCAGCTCGCACAGCGCGCCCTTGAGCACCTCGGTGTCCAGCCGCATCTGCAGCCAGTGTGTGTGTGTGTGTGTGTGTGTGTGGATGGGTGGGGCCTGCCTCAGGTGTTGCGTGAAAGACGGCACGTGCAACCTCGTCGCATGCATTGAGCAGGTTGCTCGCTGCCGTTGCACGCTGTGCACCACCTGGCCCTCGCTGCCCCACTTCGCACCTGCTGGCAGCCCACGTCGCTGATCTTGCGGCAGCGGTACACGTTCTCCAGGAGGCGGGGCGCAAAGGAGCGCAGCAGCTTGTCGCAGAAGAAGCGGAAGTAGTTGGGGGGCCTGGCGTGAGAAGGAGCGGGAGCAGGAGGGGATGCAGGACGAAGGGTTTCGGCTGTTTGTATGCATGAAACTGAACCTTGAGCTTGCGGGAGGTTCTTGGAACACTCTTGAAACAAGGGGGCGCGGCTTGCCAAGCAACAGCAGCACGTGCAATCAAGCCAAGGCACAGCCAAGCGCCCCCGGCGTGGCTCACATGGCGGGCCCCAGCCGGGCGGCGGCATCCAGCAGCACGCGGCGGAATGCGCCCACATACTCGCTCTGGTCACCCGCCTGCAGCAGGCGGTTGGGCAGATGTGCTGGGTTGGCAGGTGGATCACCAGCCAACAAGCAGCCCAGCTCGAGCCAACCACAACCGTGGCTAGGACGCACCACACGGCAGCTAGCTCCTGCCGCCCACCGAGCCCCATCCTGCCCGCCGCCTGGAACCCCAACCCTCCCTGCCTCCCTGCCCCCTGCCCCCGAGCCACCCCTCACCATCTCCATGCCCGCCCAGTTGAGGCGCGCCATGGCGGCCAGCGCCCCCTCCAGCCGCGTCTCGATGCCCAGCAGCAGGGAGGCGAGGCAGGAGGTGATGGCGCCCTGCAGCTCGTCCTCCTCCTCCCCCATGTCCACACTGTGTGAAGGAGGGGGGTGGGTTGGGGATGTGTTCGGGGCAGTGGGGGCAGCGCAGGCGATGCAGCCCAGAGGCACGGTTGCGTTGTTGCACAGCAGTGGCAAGCACACAGGCAAACGGCGCTGTGGGTTGCGAAGCGCACTTGAATGCCCTGTTGCACCCTCCTCAGGCGCAAAGCGCTCCGCACTAGTGCGCCCAGTTGCAACCTGCAGCCTCCCCCGCCCTCACCGTGACGCCAGGTCGGCGGGCTCCAGCTTGGCGGCCAGCGCCCGTGCCAGCGCCCGCACCATCTCCTGCGGCAGGGCAGCAGCAACAGGAAGAGGGCGCTTGCATGGCAGAACACCTGATAAACGCCGTGCTGCGTATGTGGAACCCAGCTTAGCTGCTGTGGACTTGTCAACCGCAAGGCCCATGCGCCCCACCACCCACCCACCTGGCAGTGCTCCGCGGTGGAGATGATGAGGCAGACCACGCCGACGTCGTCGTCACTCAGCCGCACGTACCAGTCGCTGGCGCCCAGCACCGCCGTTCCGGACAGGTTGCCCGAGGTGGGCTTGGGCAGGCGGGCCACCAGGCGGGCGGTGTAGGCACGATACACGCGCTGTGGAGCAGTGAGGGTTGCAAGCAAGGCACAGTCAGCAGGGTTGTGGTGCAGACTACAGCACCTGCTTAACAAGCAGCCCCACAAACATGCCCACCAGCCGCGCGGGCCTCACCTGGAAGACGGCGGCCAGGTCCAGCAGGGCGCGGCCGCGGGTCACACGGCTCACGCACTCGCGCATCTCCGCCTTGATGGCCTCCACCTGAGAAGGTAGGCTTTTGGGGGTCAGGCCAAAAGGCTGCTCCACACAGGCAGCATACTGGTGACAGCAGAGTCCGGGCACAGCAGACAGATGCGCTCACGAGCGCCTGGCCATCACAACACCCTGCCAACTTGCCGTGCTTTCCTCCCCGCCGCTAGCAAGCCTCGACCAGCCCACTGGCCCCCATCCCTTCCGCACCAGCTCATTGCTGCTCTTGAGCACCGGCAGGTCGGCGGACAGCGGCTGCCACGTCTCCTCCCGCATCAGGCGATCCAGCGTGGACATGAGGTCGCGCTCCACCTGGTCCATGTACACGCTGCAGGGTAAAGGGGGCAGCGGATGGGGCGGGGTGTAGCCGAGTGGAACAGGGTGAGCTGAAGTTGGGGAAGCAGTGAGGTAGCAGAGGGCAGGACTTGGCATCCAGAACGCTGTCTTCACAACCCAAGGTACCACAGGCCGCGCATGTGCCCGCCTCGGCTCACCCCAGGTAGGGCACAAACACGGAGGAGATGGCGCCCTTGAAGTTGGTCTTGGCCACCGCCGCCGACGTGGCGTGCTCCTGCAGCGCACCATGGTGTTGCTTGAGGATCCCTTGAGGATCCATGCTCCAAACGTGTTGCTTTGCAGCGCTGCTCTGCCCGTAAACCAGCAGCACCGTTTCTAGAAACAGAACAGCACCCAAGCTGGCCACCCCACAGCCCACCCCAGCCCCCTGCTGACCCCCAATCGCAAACTCGCCTGCTCCTTGCGCCGCTCTGGTGACTCACTCTCCGCTGCGCGCTGCCGCTCGCGCGCCAGCTTCTCGTATCGTGCCCGCACCCGAGATGCAGGGCTGGAGTCGTCCGCTGGCAGCTCGCCGCCCGCCCCGCCCGCCTCTGCCTCCTCGCTGCCGGTGGTGTCACGGTCCACGGCGCCCTCAAAGCGGCGCGCCATCTCCGCCTCAAAGATGTTTGTGGCCTCCACCGACTTGAGCAGGGAATCCACCTGGGAGGGCAGCTCCGCCGACTGCGTGCGGGAGTGGGTGGGAAGTAGGGGGTGGGAGAGGTGGCGCTAAACAGTGCTAGCATGCTAGGGAGGCAGCAGATGCTCTTGCCACGAAACCAACCATCAGCGGCCCCTGGTCGACAGGCCGGTCCAAACCACTCCATCAAACGAGCCCCAAACTGCCCCACCTTGAGGTCCAGGATCTCCGCCAGCATCGTCTTGGTGATGTTGCAGAACATGATGCACAGCAGCTGCGGCACGTGCCAGCTGGGCGGGAAGATGGCCCAGATGTCCTTGCGCGCCTCCAGCCGCTTGAGCAGCCACCTGGGGAGGTTGAGAAGTGGGGAGGGCAACGAGCGGTTGTGGGGTGAGGTCAGTGCTATGTGACGCAGGCAACTGCATTTGGGGACATCCCCCGAAAGTGCAGTGGGCCTCCAATCACTTCCAGCCGCCTCCCAGCCACCTCCCAGCTGCGCACTTGTAGCGGTTGACCGTACGCTCCAGCTTGGCGGTGTCGCCTATCGTGGCAAATATCTGCAGGGGGTTGGCGCAGGCAGAGGCAGGGTAAGCAACAGTTGGTTCAATGGGTGGCACAATGCTGACCAGTGCTGCCCGTACATCAGCCTGCACTGAGCGCCTGTCCAACAGCTGGCCCCACCTGCGTGTACACTCCCATCTCCCGCTTGCACACAGCATCAATCAGCTCGTCCCGCGCCTGCAAAAATGTTGAGGAAGCGGCCGGGTTGGCAATATTGGCACCACGAGTTGGCGACATTGGCACATGCCCAGCGGTGTGCCTATCTGCAACCTCCGGTGCCGCCGCAAGTGCCCACGGCAGCAGCTGCAGCGCCACACCGCTTGCTTGTACCTGGTAGCCCAGCGCCTCCACCACCAGGCAGCAGGATCGCAGGCGCTCCAGCAGCAGCGGGCTGGGCGTCTCCTCGCCCAGCAGCTCAAACTCGCGCAGCGTGTTGATCTGCAGGCTCTTCTCCAGCGCCATCATGCGGCCCTGGAAGGGCAGGCAGGGCAGGGCATACTATGAGCATGTGCAGGGCCAGCCAGCTGCAGCGGCGCAGCGGCACCAGCACATGGCCGGCAGGGTGCATGCCGCCGATCATCCAGCTGCTCTTGCCGCCGCACGGCAGCGGTGGCCCACACATGCCCCCCAGCGCCCAGCACCCACCTTGAGCTCCGCCACCTTTGGGATGTGCACATACGACTGGAAGTGGGAGGACAGCTGCTGCACCGCCTCCAGCAGGTGCGCCGCCTCGGCGTACTCGTGCCGCTCCACCGCCAGCTGCAGCTGGTCTGCAGGCAGAGGCCGGCGGGAAGCAGGGGTGAGAGAATGATCGGCATGTGCGGCTGCGCCGCGGCAGCATGTTGGGGCGAGCGCAGCAATTCAACAGCATGACAACACCGCAGCATCGAATGCACCAAACGAATCCAAGTGCACAGCCATGGCCCACGTCACTGCCTAGCGCCGTGTGGCCAGCCACGCACGCACCCACGGCATTGACCAGCATGGAGAGGCGGCGCAGCGCGGTGATTGTGGCGGTCAGGTGCTTCTTGGCATAGTCCAGCTTCTTGATGTCGCGGCAGATCTCCTGCTCGTGTCGTGGGGCGCGACCATGGCTGTTGCACCATACGCATCGCGCCACGGGCATCGCACATGTGCACATGGCTTGCACACGGCCAGCAGCGACAGGCCCACCCCAGCTGCCCCCGTCTCATCCCCCTGCCCCACCCTGACCCATCCCCGCACCTGCACCATCAGGTCGCTCTGCTCCGCCTTGCGCTGGATCTCATGGATCTTGGCAAACAGCTCCTCAATGGTCGACTTGGCGGCCGCCAAGTCGGCACGGGCACGACTGCCGCTGGTCGCCTGCTGCCGCACCGCTGCCAGAATCTCGGCGTCCACGCGCGCCACCTTGTGTCGCAGCGTGTTCACCAGCGGGTCCAGCTCCACCAGCGAGGCCTCTGCGAAGCGGCAGCCGACAATGCAGGGCGTGAGGGGAGGAGAGCGGGCAGGCGGCGGCGGCTGCGGCAGGGCCGAGCGGCAGCAGGTGCGAGCTTTGCCGCGCCACACCCTGCTCACCTGTGGGGAACATGCTGTTGACGTACTTGGGCAGGTCGAAGGTGGTGGCGTCAAACGGGTCGTTCTCCTCCTGCCCGCGCTCGGCTGCCGGGCTGGCGGCGCCCTGCAGGCGGTCAACCGGGGGGCTGGCGCCCCCCTGGCCGGCCTGCGGCGGCCCCACGGCCGCCATGCCGGTTCTGTCAAGCGATCTCTTGGCGCAGCAGAGGCTGGAGAGGGGCCTCGGGCGAGTCGAAAGGCGTCGTGGCCGCTCCAGCTGCTCTGGGCGCTGCCGCAGAGGACACAAAGTTGATCCAAATGTGCACGGCTGATCAAAGCACCCAGCAGGGCCGCTGGGCTCTGCCACCCTCGCCGCTCCAAATGCGGCCCACGAAGCCACGCGCTCGAGCGCGCTCCTGCACCCATACTCACTCCGCTTTAAACTCCCGCGCCGTCGCACGTTCGACTGACGCTCCCAACCCAGCTCCTGGACTACCCGCCGCCTCCGAGCCCAAGTTTCGCTGGTGAACGCCCCCGCGGCACGGCTCCCGGCCATCCCACCTGCCCCGCGCCACGCCCCTGATGTCGTCGGCGGTGGCGCTGCTGGCGCAGGGCATCGCGGTGGCGCAGCCGCAGGGCGGCGGCACGGCGACGGTAGTGCAGCTGCCCGCCGAGCAGGTGCAGCAGCAGCAGCAGCAGCCACCACCGGCACAGCAGCAGCAGCAACACCAGCAGCAGGCGTCCACTAGCACGGTCGCAGGTGCGTGCCGCCATGGCTGTGCCAGCTGTGCCCGGGGTTCGGGGCGCTGCCCATTCTGTTCGCACCAGCAAGTGCCGCCGCAGACCCGTCTCACGCTTATGCTTGCTGTGCAGAGCACCTGGTCCTGCGGCTAGTGCCCAAGAAGAAGAAGAAGAGCAGCAAGGTGGGTGGAGTGGCAACCTGCTGCCGCCACAGCGGTGGCAGCACCCGCGCCGCTTTCGGCAACCTGGGCAGTACGGCGCAGGCACGCGGGCAGCGTGCACACCAATTGCCTCACCCGCTCAACCTTGCTTGGCTGCAGGGAGTGCGATGGGCAGAGGATGTGGTGGATAACGAGTTCATGAACAAGAAGAAGTCGAAGAGTGAGTGCTGCAGTGGTGCAGCGGCAGCGGCCGGGGAAGGGGCCCCGCGAGTCGAGCGAGATGCGGCATTGCAGCTCACCTGTCGGCCTGTACGATGACCCCCACCCATTGGCTGTATTCACCCTCCCAACACACCCCATGAACGCAGAGTGCTGCATCTTCCACCGCCAGCGGCAGTTTGGCGAGTGGAGCGACGGCGAGGACAGCGATGCCGAGTGCGGCGAGTGTGGGGAGGGCGGCGAGCAGCCGCAGCAGGCGCCGCCGCCGCAGACGTGACGGCTTGCCGGCGTGTCCGCTGTGCACCAGCTGGCGGCGTGTACCCTCTCCACCTACAATGTGTTTGACACTGTTTCATTAGCTGTCGCCCTGCTGCTGTCGCTCAAGGCCTCGCTTCCCTTTGCCGCTGCCTCGCCCCCGCTTGCTGCTCCTGCTCCCGCGTCCTGCTGCATGCTCCTGCTCGATGGTCTCGCTGTTGCACGCAAATTAATTCAGATGAAACACGATATGGGCATCGCCTCGAAGCAAGAAACCAGAACAAAATGCTGAAAGGAGAGGGGCAGGCGGCCTGGAGGCAGGGGCTCTTCTCAGGGTGGCTCCGGCGGGCGCTGCCGGGGAAATGAAAATCGGGCTGGTGGTCGGACTCGTGAGGCGGCCGTCCAAGCGAGGGGGCGGAGAAAGAATCATTGGATGCACGCAGGCGCTGCGGCACACCGCCGGCTGGGTACAAATGCGGGTTCTGCTGCAAGCGGTAGACACGCGCGGTATGGAGCACAGCACGGGACGGCTCCAAGCTAGGCTGCATGCTGGAGTGACTGCTGGACGCCATGCCGGGCTCCGCGCTGGGCTCCATGCACGCCGCTCCATGCACGCCGTGTCAACCTGCTGCCGCTGCCGCTTAGTCCAGGTCCACCAGGCCCATGTAGGAGGCCATCAGCTTCAGCTGGTCGATGAAAGACACGCCTGCGGGAGCACGGCAGGGCGCAGCACCACAGCCGGGTCAGCAGGCCAGCCGACCGGTCTGCACGGCAGACCTGAGCACGTCTGGCGCCAGCCACAGCAGCTGCTGCAGGGCTGTGCGCAAGGCAGCCCGAACCGTCACAGCTACCAGGCGGAGCAAGCCAGCGGGCTCTCCCATCCAGCTGATTCGTTGCTGTGTGGTCTGTGCGCTCACCGGTGGAGTACTCAGTCATCATGCCCACCAGCAGGCCAAACATGACCCAGCGCCCGTTGTTGATCTCGTTCTTGCGCGTCCAGCCAAACACCCTGCGGGTGGGCGGGTTGTGGTGGGCACGAACACCGGATGAGGCAGAGCAGCAGCATGGGCGGTCACAGTCGCTGGCTGCAAGGCCACCAGGCCTGGCCATGAAAGCAGTGGCAGTGCAGTGCACAGTGTGCAGCAGCAGGTCTCAAGGGTCTAGTTTGTCATCCCAGTTGGGACTCAGGCTTAGATGTTCTGTTTTTGCACGCTCTCACCGACCCGGGCTGCTGCCGGCAGGCAGGAATGCAGGCGCCAGTGGGGAATGCAGTCCACAGTGCGTGCAGCTAGCGTGTGCGCAGCCCACCATAGGCATTGCGAGCCCTGCACACATGCAGCGCTAGGCAGCCATGCGTGCTTGCTCCAACCCTGCACCCCCAACCCCTCGGTGTCTGCCGCTCGCTCACTTGCTCTTCTCCACCGTCTCGTTCAGCTTCAAGTTCTGGAAGTACTGCCGCATCGCCTTGGCCTGCTGCCGCTGGTACTCAATCGTCACGCCGCTGCAGGGCAGAGGCGTGGTGGGGGGATTGCATGCAATCAGCGGGCGCCGCCACGACGTGGTGCAGCCGCGCATGCAGCGACGGGGCACAGCCTGCCTGCCCTCCCGTGCACTGGACAGCGTCCCCACCTGGCGGCTGACGAGGGGGCTGCTGCTGCTGCGGGAGCGTGCGCTGCCGCGGGCGCCGCTGCTGCTGCTGCCGCCGGCTCCGAGGAGGAGGGCTGCTCCGCAGGCCGCGCCACGGGCTTCTGCAGCAGCGGGTCAGACGAGGCCTGTGCCGCCACCGCCACCCGCCGGCGCGCCGTGTGCTGCGGGAAGAGGGGTGGAGGGTGGGACAGGATGCTCGGACTCGCAGGCAAGAGGGTGGGAGGATGCGGGCGCAAGGCGCGCTTGCCGCCGCCTCCGCCAGCGCTGGTGCGCAGCGGCAGCCCACCGGCCAGCGGGCGCCCACACCACCCCGGACGCACCGCCTGGCTGGCGCTGTGGAAGGCCGGGCAGCCTGCAGGGGCGGCGCGGGCAGGGGAGGCGGGAAGTGAGTGGGGCGGAACGGGCACGCAAAAACCACCAGCCTGCGGAGCCAACAGCCGGCCACAAGCGACTCACGAGTGCTGCTGAGTGCCAGGCTCATGGCGGGAGGGGCTGCAAGCGGCGTTCAGCAGGTGCGCGGCGTGCGAGGGAGTGCTGGGGCTCTCTGCCGGTGGCCTGGAGCTCGTCTGGGAGTGAGGTAGCGGAAATGCAGCAGGCAGAGCCGCTGCTGGAGCATTCACAAGGCCCTCGGGCGAGCGCAGCAGACGGTGCAGCGCATGGGCCTGTGGAGGGCAGGAGACCTGTGCAGCCCTGATCACAGCAGATCCGCGCTCTCACCGGCTCGCTTGAGCAGCTTGAGCCGCCCGGGGACCTGCGGCGTGTAGGGCACTGCCACCTTGCTGCTGCGCGCCCAGAATGGTGAGCTGGGGCGCTGCAGCTGCTGACATGAGCGATCGCCTGCAATTGAGGCTGGCGCGAGATGCGCAAGGCGGCTGGGGCGCCTCCCCGCCCAAGCGCCAAACCCTCGGCCGACGCTCCGCAGCGGCAGCCCTTGGCACCGTTGGTGCTGCCCTCGAGTGCACACGTATATGTCTTGACCTGCAGGGCTACTGTGGGTGGTGCCCCTACCTGAACAAATGGTGAGGTCCCACTGTCGTGTGGGCAAAGCATCAGCTGTGCTTCCATGTCAGCTGCACCGGCTCGAATCCAGGTTGCTGCATGCGCCTCACGTCTGCTTTGCGTCTGGCTCTTCGTCTCGCCATCGCACCTTCTTTGCAGGATCACCTTCACAGCCTCCATTGCGGTGGCGCTCTGCTGCGGCCTCACCTACGCCTTTTCAATCTGGAGCGGCGCGCTGAAGAATGCGTACAACCTGAACCAGTCCCAGCTGGAGCTGGTGGCGGCGGCCGCAAACGTTGGCGGCTACAGGTGGGCTGCGCAGGAGGGGACGTGTGTGCCCTGCCACTGTAACCCTGCCAGCCGTCGGAACACCCTCACCAGTCCTCTGCTGCCCACTGCCGTTCCGCCATCCCCCCACAAGCAGCGGCATCTTCTCCGGCCTGGTCTATGATGCCCTGGAGAAGCACAAAAAGTTTGGGCCCCGCGCCGTGCTGGCTCTGGGCCTGCTGGCCAATGCGGGCGGGTACCTGGGCCTCTGGGCGGCGGTCACCGGGTGAGAAAATTTTGGGGAGAGTGTGACCTGGGCGGCACCATGAGAGCGAGTCGCATGGCCAGCGCTCACCCACCGCCAGGCTTCGGGCCAGTTGCACAACGCGGCCCAGCCTGCCCGCCCTGCCCGCCCCCCCCTGCCTGTAGGCGGTTCCATGCGCAGTTCTGGCAACTGTGCGCGCTGGCATTTATTGCAGCAAACGGCGGCACGTGGGGCGACACGTCGATACTGACCACAAACATCAAGGTGAGGGCGGCCGGCGTGCTTGCCAACACTCGGGCTCACCCACATCGGCCGGTCTTGCTGCCTGTGCGCCTTCACGTTTTCATTCGACCCTCCTGAATGAAGAACTTTCCGTCCTCGCGCGGGTCCGTGGTGGGCGTGCTGAAGGCAGCCATTGGCCTGAGTGGTGCGCTGGCTCGTTTCCTGCTGCGTTGAGAGCCCTGCAGCCGTTGCAGATGCCGTTTAACTCGGCACAGCGCCAGGTATTGCTGCTGCTTCAGAGCCTGGCAAGACATACCCACGGGTGTGGAGTATTTCAGCCCAGTATGGTGCCATCCGAGGTGGCGCTGAGGGCTCAGCACCTGCCGCCTGCTGCCCCGCCCCCCTGCCCCGCAGGCTCCCTGTTTGCCTCGGTCTACTCGGGCGTGTTCTTCCCCGACAAGGCAAACTTTTTGCTGTTTTTGGCGCTGGCGCCGGTGGCGGTGGGCCTGCTGGCGCTGCCCTGGGTGAGCGGGAGGGGTGGGAGGTGTTCAGGTTGTTATTGCGGAGTTCGCTTGCAGCGCCTGCTCGCACTGCTGGCAACACGCGCATGCTGCGCCACCGAGGTGTCCATTGGCGCCTGCTTCAGCACTGCCGCTCCAAGGTGCCCCTCCTGGATCCCCCGGCCCCTCATCCGCAGGTCAACCACTGCAGCTTTGTGCAGAAGAGCGAGCTGGAGAGCGGGCAGCACGTGTTCACCGCAGGTGGGGGTCTGGCTGGGAGCCCAGACTGCACGCAGCCCCACCAGCTCCATGTCCCGCCCGCGGCACTGCGCAGGTCTGCCCAACGCCAGCCCGCACCCATCCCGATCCCACACCACTCACCCCACACGCAGAGGGGCGGTTCATCTTCTCGCTCCAAGCACTGGGCACGCTGGGCGTGTACCTGATCACTGGAGCCACCTTCAACTCGCTGTACCCGCTGTCCCAGAGCGCCCGCCTGACTGTGACAGTTGGGGCGGGCCTGCTGCTGCTGCCGCTGCTGCTCGTCCCACACGGCAGCGGCGGGCTGCTGTCGCAGAAGGCGGTTTTGCACACCCAGCTGAGCCACTACCAAGACCAGGACGACCCACCTCCGGAGGACGAAGAGGCGGCAGCTGGTGGCCGCGCAGCTGAGGGCGGCCTCACTCAGCCGCTGCTGCAGCCCGGCATGCAGCGGGATGCAGCGCCGGAGGCAGCTGCAGCGGCTGGGGCGGCGGAAGCAGGGCACAGCACTGCGGCAGAGCAAGAGGAGGGGTCGGAGGTCGATTCCGAGCTTGCGGCCGCCATTGCCGCTTCTCTGAGGGAGGCAGAGGCAGCGGGGCTTGCTAGCCAGCAGGCAGATGCACCAACAGCTGGACAACCGGATTTTGAGCCGGCTGTGCCTGACGGCCACGTGCAAGACCTCATTTCCTTTGAGCCAGCTGTGCTGGATGACAGCGCCCCAGCGGCCCGCAGTGCAGCGGCAGACGGGCTGGAGCCGCCACCAGCAGCAGCAGAAGCGGAGGGTGCCACACCGCCGGCAGCGGCACCAGCTAGCGACAGCCCTGCAGCCCAGGAGCCGCAGCCAGCCAGCGGCCGCCCGCCCTCGCCCTTTGCGGAGCCCGGCCCCCAGGCGCAGCTGCCGCCTGAGCTGTCGCCCATGCAGTGCCTACGCAGCTCCGATTTCTGGCTGCTCTTCCTGGTGCTCTGCATCGGCATGGGCTCCGGCCTCACTTTGGTCAACAACTTGTCTCAGCTGGTCAAGGCTCTGACGGGTGGAGCCTCCGCGCTGGAAACCACCCCAGTGCTCGTGTCGGCGTTCTCCGTCTGCAACTGCGCCGGTGAGGGTGCTGCGCCTTGGGGGTGGTGGGAGCTCCTTTGGCTGTGGGCTGGATGCCGCCTGCCCTGGCCTTGCTGTGGGCTGGAGGCCGCCTGCCTTGGCCTTGCTGTGCTCGCTCCTTGCCCTCTGCAGACCGCCGCTGTTGGCAGCGCCGGCTGCCCTGCTCAGGTGGCCAGGTCAAGTGACAGCAGCCACGCGTGGCCTGCCTGTGTGCCGCAGGCCGCATGGCGCTTGGCTACTTCCCGGAGCGCCTGCTGCACGCTCGCGGCACGCCCCGCATCGCCTTCCTGCCGCTTGTCTCCGGCCTCATGGCGGCCACCTGCCTGGCTCTGGCCTTTGCCCACCTGCCCGCCCTCTACCCCCTCAGCGCCCTGGCCGGCTTTGCGTTCGGTGGGTGGGTGGGTGGGTGGGTGGGAGAATCAATTGAGTGACACATCAGACTGCCATGCTGCGGTTCCGAGCCAAGGCATGCCAGCACGTCGCGGCGCCAAAAGCCCCCCTGCTGGCTCCAACCGAAACTCCAGCTTCTTGCCAACTAGTGCAGGCGGGCACTGGAGCCTGTTCCCCTCCCTCGTCAGCGAGCTCTTTGGGCTGGCCCGGTTTGCAGGCACGGAGGGCAGGGATGGGACCCCTTGCTCTCGTTAGGTTGGCTGTCGCTGCATGCATGCAGCCTCGCGTGTTGCCGCAGCAGCACCACTGCCCCTGGCTCGCTGTTTAATGTGTGCCTGCCTGTTGCCCCCATGCAGCCAACTACACGCTGATGCAGTTTGCGCCCGCCCTGGGCGCCTTTGGTCTGGCCGCCGGCCTGGCGGGCTGGCTGTACGAGGTGAGGCCGTGGGGGTGGCGGCAATAGCTGGGGGACAGGCGGGGCTACACACCCGTGCCACCCGGGCCTGACATGCTGCGCTTCTCCCACGTGCGACACTGTTGTTCTGGCTCAGCTCGGGGGCGAGGTGTGCCCCCTCTGGCTCAGCTCAGCCTTACCTTTTGACGCCTACCTCCGCCACCCACCCGCACCCCACGCAGCGCGCGCTGGTGCGTCATGGCGACGAGGGCAACACGTGCATCGGCCAGGACTGCTTCCAGGCCACCTTCATCACCCTGGCTGCCCTGGGCCTGGTGGCCACGGCAGCCGCCACTGTGCTTTACCGCCGGGAGCGGCAGGTGTATGCAGCTGAGTATCAGGAGGTGCAGGCCTATGACCAGGAGGTGCAGCGGCGCGGCAGGCAGAGCGCGAGCCCCTCGCCGGTGCCGCGCTAAGGCGGGCTGCTGCATGGGCGGCATGCTGCTTGCAACTGTATCAAACTTGTGATGTAAGCTGTAGGAGGATGGGAGGGGATGTGAGGTAGTGTGGAAGCAGATGGGGAACCAGGCATCCGTCTCAGGGATCGGCTGGTGGCGCGGCCGAGCCAAGCGGCAGCCAGCGCTCCCAGACAGCTGATGCGCCACACCAAGCCTCCCGTGTCTGGCCTGCCGCCACAGCAGAGTGGCTTTCTGCGTGCCCGCATTATTACATTATTATGAGGGCATGCATGCTGTGTGGGTGGGATGGTGGTACGTCGAGCGGATGGGCAACATACTGCACGGTCATGCTTTTTGCCAGCGTGGGATGGTTATGTATCGGATGGTTATTTATCGAGTGTGCAAGCCACTTGGGCAAACATCGCTGTCATTGACATGAATCCACTAAGTATGCAGTTCCATAAAACAACACAATACCCGGCATTATTGTTATTCGACGTGGATCAGTTCCCGACGGTGCTGGAGCAGCACCTCCCAGCTCGATGCACAGAGGCCACCGCCGGGGGCGGCCACGGCAACCAGCCTTTGTGAGTGTGAGAAATCATTTAGCGTGCAGCGTGCAACGAATTGCTCCGGTACAGCCACGATGATCACAGCCGTCAGCGGCGCTGGAAGGTGAGCAGCCGGATGGCCAACAATGAAACGAGGCGGAAGCCGATAATGAAAGCAACCAGGATGGCTACGGTCCACCACATGAAGGAGCGGTCAAAGCCCTGCAAGAAGGAGAGCGGCTGGGTGGGCGGACACAACCAGAAAGGGCCAGCAGGTGCGCGGCGCCTGCATGCATGCCGCCAGCAAGCACCAGGCAGCCTGGCGGGCGGCGTCCTCATAAGTCAGTGCTACTCACGAAGTAGGTTTCGATGAAGGCAGCAACCGACATTGCGGGCTGCGGGATAGGAGGGCAAGACAAGCGGAGTTTGAGCGCACCGCTCACTGTCACTCACAACCTACAACTTGATATCATGCCCTCACCATGCCGGGCTGCACAGAGATCTTGACGTTTGTGATGTCGCCCAGCTGGCTGGTGGTCAGGCCCCACAGGCCGTAGCTGGCGGGGTCCAGCCAAAACATCTTCATCATCGTGGGCAGGGTGGGGCCAGCATGATCAGGGAGGTGGACAGCTGTCGCGACATGTGCTGCAACCCCGCGTGAGCAGTAAACAAATACCACACCCAGAGCAGCCAGCGAGCGTCGTGAGCAGCAGCAGGCTCACCCAGAGCCATCCCTTTGGGAACGTGGGCTTGGTCTGCAGGGGGGCAGGGTGTGCGGACACGGGTTGTGAGCCGGCAGGGGCGGCATGCAACCGCGGGAGCGCAGCCGCACTGGGGCATGCATGGTCACCCCGCCACGCCACTACGCAGGGGCGCCCGTTGGTATCGCACCTTCAGGAATCCACAGAACAGGTTGGTCAGCTGCGCGGGAGGAGGGCAGGCATTGGAGCCAGCTGAGCACGCCACACAGCAGCACACTCGCATGGGCAATAGAGGCAAGATGCATGGTGCTCGGGTGCATGCCATCAAGCCCACTGCAACTGCCCGTGCTCCCAGCACCACATGCCGAGGTCCACACTGGGGCGCACCATGAATGCAAACCCCAGCATGGCATTGGCGAGCTCCAGGTTGGGCGTGAGGTGCACCCACATCATGCCTGCGGGGTGGGCTTGGGGCCATGCGGGTGGCTGGCGGCCTAAAGCGCAGGCTTGAGCTTGTGTGCAAGGGCGGCTGCGTATGGCAGCGCACAGGGATGGCGCACGGCAACCATGCATGCGCCCTCACCAAAGTAGTTAAACATGACCAGGATGAGGAAGAGAATGAGGGTGAAGAACCAAAACTTGCCAGCCTCCTCGATGAAGCCAATGCTGAGCAGATGGAAGATGAAGGGTGGAGTTCAGGCTCCCACTGTCGGTTGGTTGTGTTCAACTCCGCCCAAGAAGGGGCCAACATTAGCCACCAGTGCGGCATCGGCTTTTAAAACTCGTGCCCACAGACACATCATCATCAGGCCAACCGCTAGGACAGCGCTGGCGTCCCTGCCCGCCCGCAGCACTCCGCCTCACCCAAAGTAGACAATAACAGCAAACAGCAGCGTCTTTGCCGCGACCCAGGGCAGCTCCACCGCCGATTCAGCCAAGAAGTAGGGCAGGCAGCCGTACCTGTCGGGGAGAGGAAGTGCAAGAGGAAACATGTGAGGAGGATGACACTCTGGTGGTGCAGGTGGTGAAGCGCCAGCATGGCAGTGCAGGACGAGGAGCGGGGCAGCGCACATGTGTGCCGCACGTTCGCGGTAGAACACCGTGCGCCGAACAGACACCACATCTTGCACCTGCAGCAGCAGGGCATGGCAGGGTGCTGGGGAGAGCTGCACCAAAAGGAAAGGAGCAGCTCACAAGCAGGACAGGAAACTCAGCCAGCCAGGATGGATAGGACTCAGCAGGCTGCGCACCATGAAAGAGACGGTGAGGCCGCAGAACATGCAACACGAATACATTGCGCCGACCACGTTCAGCACGCCTGCGGAGGGTGGGCAGGGAACCAGGGGGCAGGATGGGTGGGACAGGAGCAGGGCAGGAGCTGGCTACACACACAGCCAGCACCAGCCGCCCGCCCATTGCGACACATTCCAGCCGCGCCTTGCTCACCCGTGAAGCTGGTGTACTTGCTGCCCTGGCCGATGAACAGGGTGGCAAACACAACTGCGATGGCCACCATAATGGCCCCTCGTATGGCGGTGTACAGCAGGTTGCGGTTGTACTCCCTGCAGGGAAGGCAGCGGGGCGGTGGGCAAGCGTGACGAACATGATGGGGTGGAGTGGGGTGGGGCAAGGCGGGCAGGAGTCGGCGGTCGGGGAGCGCTGATCCAACGCTGTGCACAGTCGCAACCCATCTCACCAAACATTCCCTCGCACCTGAAATTGCGCACGGTCAGCTCCCAGGTCTGGTGCAGCCAGCCCGCCACCCGCACGTCTCCCAATGACACCCCACCCTCCTCGGTTGGCTGGCTGCGGCAAGTCACGCCGGAGGGGAGCGGGGGCTGTTGAGGGTGGGTGGGCAGGCTGGCTGGGGAAGCAAGGGTCCAAGGACACACCGCGCTGCCTAGTCTTGGGCTCCTGCAGACCCTCCCCGCACACCCAGTGCCGGCTACCGTGGCTCAGCACAGCTGGCCCCCGTACCCGCCGCGCCCACCTGCACTGCTCCAGCACCGTCTGCGCCTCCCTTGCAAGCTCGCTGTCCTGGAAGGCCAGTGCAAAGTCGGCACCGGACTTCCTCTCTGCCTCTTGAGAGGTGACCTCCAGCATCCAGGTAGCCGGGTTGACCCCTGCCTCGATTGGGGGCACACCGCTGCAGGGGGAGGAAGCAGCATGCGGCAGGAGCTGCTCGAAGGGTGGCAACAGCATGCAGGCAGGGCGCCTTCCCTTCCGGATTGGAGCATTCCAGACACGCTGGACGTGTTTGAACAATGCCTGCTAAAATGCCTGGCAGCAGGCGCCCTCCCTGCTTTGCCTGATGCCTTGGAAGTAGGAGATGAGGGCGGAGGTGGGGCCGTTGTAGATGGTGGTGCCTCCCCGCTGCAGCAGCAGCAGCTCGTCAAACGCCTGGGCAGCCAGAGGGCAAGTTGGGCAGGGGTGAGGGGCTGTCGCAGGGCCAGGCGTAGTGGGGCAAGCACTGCTTTAAAGGCGCGCAGCACTTGAACTGCACAAAGCATGCTCAGCAGTCGTGGCCGTGGCGCACTGCACGGCTTCCCCCATGCATCGACGGCTGATGCCGCCAGTCGCACCTCAAAGACGTCCAACGAGGGCTGGTGGCTGCACATGAGGAGTGGCAACGAGGGTCATGGCTGAGGCAGACTGTCTACACCGCACAGCACAATACGGGCATGAACGCATGGGTACCCACTCCTTCCGCACGCCCAGCTGCTCACATGGTGCAGACCACGGTGCGCCCGGCCCTCGATGCGTTCTTCACGGCCCGCATGACCAGGGAGGCGGCTCGTGCATCCAGCCCAGAGGTGGGCTCGCTGTGGTCAAGGAGGCCAGAAGGAGGGGGCTGGGCGGGTGGCAGCCTGTTGTGGCAAGTCTCGTATGCATGCTGGTATGGCAGGGCCATCCGCAGCGCAGCACAGTTGAACGCCCGGCTCATCTTAAAAGGGACAGCACAGCACAGCACAGCACAGCACAACACAGCACAGCACAGCACAGCGTGGCGCGCACTCCATGAAGATGATGGATGGGTTGGCCACCAGCTCCACCGCGATGGTCAGCCGCTTGCGCTGCTCCGTGCTCAGGTGGGTGCCGGGCAAGCCGACCAGCGAGCCGGCAATGGCGTCCAGCTCAACCAGGCGCATTTGCTGTGACAGGGTGCGGTGGTTGGTGGGGAGAAAGGAGAGTGGAGTTGGGCCAGAATGGAATGGGTTGGGACGAGCTGCAGCTCGGGACAGAGCACATGCAGCATGCAGGGCATGCACAGCGGGCACAGCAGCCTCACCTCCAACACGAAGGCATCCACCACCTCCCGGCTGAGGTCGGCCGGCAGGCGCAGCCTCGCACTTTGGGGAGCAGGAGTAGGATGGTCGCCGGAGCAAACAATGGCATGCGCTTTGCTGAAGATTGCTTTAGACGCACAAAGCAAAAGGCTGTGTTGCTGGCCAAACATGCAACCCTACCTGAACAGGCACGCCTCGTGCACGGTTGCGTAGGGGGAGTGGATGTCTGCAGGTGCATCAGCAGAGCAGCATTGTCTGTGAAAGCTTGGCCGGCGCACATGACCGTAGCGAGCCATGTCTCTGTGCAGGCAACCGGTCTGTGCTGCACTCTCACCTTGCTGCTCGCAGTAGCCCGACACGCGTGCAAACGTGGCATCCTCCTTGGGGCGCCCGTTCAGGAGCAGGTCGCCAGTGATTCGGCCGCCTGCGGGCCGACTAAATCAACAGCAACTGGATTGGGCACACGAGTACCAGCCCAGGGGCAGCACCCACATCATGGGGCATCCAGGGCAGCGGGGGCAGAATGCGTGCTGACCCAACTCCACAGCGCACCCGTCTTGCGGCCCGCAAGCACATCCATAAGCGTCTGCGGTGGGGTGTGCCAGTCAGGGAGTGAGTGTCCACTGTGCTTCATGCCCGGGCAGCAAGCTCTGCTGCTTGCCCTAATCAGTGCACGTCTTGCACAACAATCGTAGAATGCGTAGCGCCCTCCTCACCGTCTTCCCTGCACCACTGGCCCCCATGAGCGCTGTGAGCACCCCCGGACTGAAGGTGCCGCTGATGCCCCGAAGCAGCAGCAGGCGGCCGGCGTGCGGGCCGCCGCTGTCGTCTGAGCCGATGGGCACAACGTCCTGTGAGCGTGCAACAGGGCGGGCCAAGTCGGTGGGTAAGGTGGGCAAGCTTGAGCCGGGTCTCCACAACCAGCCGGCCCACATGCCAGGATGGACAAACTAGCACCACAGCAGTGGATACACACCACTACCCACCTTGCCGAAAGGCACGCTGTAGTGGACGTCCCGGAACGTGAAAGCCAGCGGTTTGAAGGGCAGTACCACCCCCGCCTCGCCGTCTGGCATGCAGCCCTTGGAGGACCCAACCGTGCTGGTGAGGCTGGCCTGCCGTTTCGAGCCATGGCCAGGTGTCACCTCAACAGTGATGGCTGCAGGATGGAACGGCAGGGGCAAACACTTCAGCCTGGCATGCCACAACGTCAAGGGTAAACGTGCAAACACCAAGCCCCCGGGACTAGAGTTGGTGGGCATGCCGTAGCACCAGCGTGGCGCTTGCGCCCGCAAGCGTGCCGCTCCCTTGCACCTGTGTCTGCTGAGGCGGCACCGCTCATGAGCTGGCGCTGCTTCAGGGCGGCCTCAGACACAAACACCGCCTCACGCAGCCCTGCAGTGCGGCAATGTGGGAGGCGTTGCAGCAGCGGTGAGAAGTGGCATGTTGCGCGCTCTCGCAGCCCGCCTGGCCAGTTGTGTTTTCCCAGCCACCATCTCCAAAACAGAATACCCACCAAAGTACAGCTTCCAGTCTGCCCAGCAGCCGCCAGTCAAGCTCACCGCTGAGCTTGGTGAGGAAGAGCACCATGGCCGAGAAGTTGAGCAGGGAGCAGCCCAGCCCCACAGCAAAAATGGCCACGTACACGAACGCGTAGCTGGTGGGGAAGCCCCTGCAAGGAGGCAGGCAAGGGCGGCACACAGGTGAGGCAGGCTGATGATGCAATGGTTGGCCAGGAGGCTTGTGAACTGGAGCAGCAGCCCGGCTCGCCTGGTGTTGAGGGCCGACTCGCCCACCGTAGTGCCAGGTGCAAGCGGGTTGGGCTGCGCCCAGTCGTCTGAGGTGAATTCATTGACAACGAGGGCGCTCAGGATGTACTGAGTGGGGTTGGACCAGTAGGCTGCCTTCCACACTGTGTCCAGGGGGTGGGCGGGTAGGTGGTTGGCGACTTGGCGACAAAGCACGGCACGGCTGCCGGCACCTGTCTCCCCGGCAAGCTGGCCAGTGTCCGCCCACCTCTGGGAATGTCGCTGCCGGCAATGATTACTCCCATGCACGACACAAACACCATCATGAAGCCCGCCTGCGCAGCGAGAGGGTGCCAGGTGGTGTGGGCCTCCGGCAGGGGGATGGCACTCAAGTCCCACCAGATGCAGCACCAGATGCACCAGAATCGCAAGCAGGTGCAGCACCGCACCTCCACGGCAACGGTGGCTGGCATGGAGCGCGCCCCTGCCGCCGTGGCCAGGAAGAGTGTCGTCATGAACACGCCTGCACAGCACACGACCCGTTTCTCAGGTGCAAGCAGACTCACAAGGCACAACAAGGTGAGCTGGGCAAAGGCGCCAAGGTGCCGGCAGCCTGTGATGTTGGGAGCTACACTGCACGATGAACGACGCACGGGCATGCGGTGCAGCAGAAAACACTCACCCAGTGCAAAGAGGACGGCCCAGAAGGCGAGTACGTGCCCCGCGGTGGCTGCAAGCCCCACCAGGCCATACACCAGGCCGGTCCAGATCCAGGTCTCCACAAAGATCCAGGGCAGGCGCAGCAGCACAAAGGGCTGCGGTGAAGAGGCAGAGCGGTGTTGTTGTGTGGGCTGGGTAGGCAGAGGAGCCTGCTTTGCTGAGCAGTGCGCTGGCCGGCAGCGAAGGATGGGAGGCGCGCCCTTGCAGCGGAGGCACGCGTTGCTGAGCTGGGCGCTCACCAGCGCAAAGCAGACTGCCGGGTAGTAGCGCCCCGTCTTGTGCTTGTACCACACCGGCAGCGCGGCTATGAACACCGCAGAGTCGGAAAAGCAGCTGAGGATGCTGCAGAGGGGTGGAGGGCGGCGGTGTGGCATTTGAGCATTGCACTCGGCAAGGGCGGGTGGGCTTTGTGCAACGGTCTTCCACCGCAGGCACAACGCCTCGCCCATACACCGCAGCTCACCCGCTTTCCACGCTGAAGAAGCAGACGCCGATGATTGCCGACACTGACTGCACCACGGCCTGCAGGTTGAGCCCCTGCAGCCCCTTGGGTTCGTCCAGGAACAGCGTGCCGGCGCAGATGCCCAGCACCAGGTTGTTCAGGCTGCAGGGGGTGGAGGGGTCGTGTTGCACACAAGCTTCAGCTCCCAGGTGTTGGCCTCCTTGCTCCGCCCAGGCTGCTAATGGCCGGTTGCACCTCTGCGTTTCCCTTGCGCTCACATGCGCCCAATGATGAGGTACATCTGGCCGCGCTGCAGCAGCCAGCCGCGCGCCATGCACGCCCGCAGCTGCAGCATGAGCCTGGCACCGTACCTGCAGGCATGGATTCATGCGCCCGTGGCATCAGTGGGCTGGCCTGCTGGACCGGGCTCTTGCATTGCCTCAGTCTCCGTCCAGGGTCTCATAGTCACAATGCGTCCTCCCACCCACTCACTGGCGCGTCGGCAGGCCGCCCCAGCCCGCCCTGCCGAACGGCTTGCTGAGCTCGCCCTGTACTGCCCGACCAGCCTCGGTCTTGTAGAAAGCCTCTGCCATGTTGGCGGCGGATAGGAAGTGGAAGCTGCTCCGCTGCGTGTCCCAGTACTGCTCCTGCCCTGCAGGTGGCGAGGGGAAGAAGATCGGGGTGAGCTGGTGGGGGCCAGCGCAATGAACTGGGACAGGATACCAGCCTGTGCGGCAGTGCAGCGGTGCAAGTCGGAGCAGGTGCAGTGCCGGGGCTGTGAGGTAGGATGCCTTTCCACACACAGTGCCGAGGTGCCAGCTTCCGTGCCCCCACCTGCGCTGGTGGCCAGCTCCTGCACTACCTCCGCCACCCCCTTGCGCATGGGGCAGCGGAAGCCGAGCGTGCCCTCGAAGAAGGGTTGCAGCAGCTCGTAGGGGCCATGGAACATGAGGCGGCCCGCGGACAGCAGCTGCAGGGTACGCAGTGGGGAGGACGTGTGGATGGGAGCGGGGCTTCTGGCTGTTCTGGCTGCCCCGGCTGGCTGCTGTGGCTGGGGCGGAGGCGGCGGCGCAGCTGCTCCTGCCATTCAACCCGTTGATCAGCATGGCTGCCCACCCAACGGACAGCTCAGAGGTCAAACCCAACAGAACGGGGCAGAGGGCGGTGCAGAATGTGCTTGCCATGACGTCGTCACACAGCTGGACCGTCTCGGGCGGCGGCTGGAGCAGGCAGATGAGCTGCGTGACCTGCAGGTTGCGGCTGACGGACCGCAGGTTGGCCACCATGGCGTGGGTGGTGGCCGAGTCCAGGCCCGTGGAGATCTGTGGGCGGAGGGGAGGGGCACGTAGGGCATGCTAATCCCTGGGCACCGGGGCACATGTTAGGTGCGTAACCTGGAGGATACCAGCACTTGATGCCACCGCTTGCGCACATGCACCCTGCACCCTGCACCCTCCCAGCCCCTAAACATGCCGCCAGAGCGGCAACGGACACCCACCTCGTCGGCGAGCAGCACTTTCACCGATGACGTCAGCGCCTCTCCGGTTGTCAGCCGCTTGCGCTGCCTGCAGCGTGGAAAGCACCGGGGGCTGGCTGAGGACCAGAGCGCTGCAGGCCAGCATGCATGCTTGACGGGAGGCAGACCAGGCCGGAGTGCTCACCCTCCACTGATGCCGCGCAGCATCACGCTCCCAACCTGTGAAGCAGGCAGGGGGATGGCAGATTCTGAAAGCAGGGAGTGGCGGCTGGTAAGGAGATGATCGGACAGCCGAACCGCTGGGCATGCACAACTTGTGCCACAGGCACACAGCATGCAAAGCGCACCCAGCACGCACCACCGTGTCGCCGCACTCGTCCATGCCCAGCGTGCGCAGCAGCACATCCACCACCAGGCTGTTCTGGCTGTCTGCTGCCAGCGCTGCCATGACGCTCATGATCTGAGGGTGTGGGGGAGGGCCAGATGTGTGTCATGGAGGGAAGAGGCAAGACAAGTGAAGCAGGCTGGCTCCCCAATCAAACCTGCTGTCACCTTGTCGGCTCTGCCGTAGTGCAGTCACAAGCCATGGCGGTATCTTGAACTCATGCTGGAAAAACCATGCGCCCCTCACCTTGGAGTCGGGCTGGATGCCCAGCTCCTTCTCTCGCGCCTCCAGCCTCGACAGATCCTCTGCAGTTGGCATGCGGGCAGCAGGGACCGCTAGCTGGTCTAACCGCGCTCGTACCGGCGTGCGTGCTGGCCTCTGCTGCACACGTTTGCACCCCCTGATGCACGGCCCCAGTCAGCAAAAGCAATCTGCACCTGCACCTCCAACCTGCTGCTCCACTCCGCACCTGCAAACAAGCTGCCGTGCACCCGAGCAGCAAACTCCAGCGTCTGCCGGACCGTGAGCTCCGGGAAGTGGGCTTCAAGCGGCGGGATGAAGACTGCAGCACGCTCCGGCACGAAGTCTGGCCCCTTGCCTCCAGGGCCTCCCAGCAGGCTTCGCCCGTTGTAGCTCAGCTCGTCTGCTGTGACCTGCAGGCAAGGGGTGGGGCATGGGACAGGCAGATGAGCAGATAAGGCGCCTGACCGTTGATACAAGCAAATCGTGTGTTGCAAAGCTTGCCAGCCCCGACCAGCCTCCCAGCCCTTCCCCGTCCCCCTGCCTTGAGCGTGGCGTCCCTTCTCAGCTGGCCAGCCAGCGCCTTGAGCAACACCGTCTTGCCCGCCCCGGGGTGGCCTAGCAGCAGGGTGAGCCGCCCCGGCTTGAGCACCCCGCTCACGCCCTCCACCAGGGGCACCCAGTGGGAGCCGGGCGGCGGGATGGGTGTGACGGACTGCGTGCAGGGTGGAGGCGGGAGCAGTGGTGCCTGGATTAGCACAGCCATTCGAGAAGGCGGCATGCAAGCTGGCATGCAACGTCATGCGCGCGGCATGGCACCACAGTGTGCAGCGCAGTGCAGCCGGCACTTGCCAGGATGGCGGCCAGGGTCCGGGCGGCGCCGCTGCCGCTGCCGCTGCTGACCACAACCTGTGGGAGGCCAGGTTGGGGCGTTCCGTGCTAGCTTGGCAATGCACAACTGGTCGAGTCGCAGGCTAGCTACCTCCCCCTCCCAACAAGCTTCCACCGTCAGCTGCTCCTGTGCGGCCTGCTTTCTCAAGCCGTGCCTCACCTGTCGGCCTTCAACAGTCAGGTTCCTGAAGCGCACCTCCACGGTGGACTGCGGCAGCCCCGCCCTGTAGGCATAGAACGCAGGTCTTGCACAGGTATCTGGTAAATCAGCTGCCTGCGAGCGGCATGCCGGACTGCCGGCAAGGCCAGGCGGCATGCACACCCCCAGCCGCTTGCATGCGCATGCTGGTACCAGTGGCACAGGACAGGTGCACGCCCCAACTCACGCATCCATCCTGGCTCGCACTCTTGCCAGGAAGCCCAGCCCCTCGTCCTCCTCCTGCAAGCAGGGCAGGCACCAGGCCGAGTTTCAGCGGTACTGCCGTGCCCTTTGCACTTGCCAGCCAGTCCACTTGCCACCCACTTCCGGCCCCCCGCCCTCAGCCCCCCCGCCCTTCTGCGCCCACCTCGACATAGGTGTGGCGAAGCAGCACCCGCTTGGTGGACTTGGACAGCCGCCTCTGCACATGCATGTGGGCATGCACCACCATTTTATACATGAGTGGAGGCTTTGGCGGGCGGCACCCCTACTGCGGCATGCTCATCCTTGCCAGCCGCCGCTAAACTTACCATGTCCACCGCCCTCCACCCCCGAGTCATGGTGTGCAGCAGCACCATCCTCCGGCTCTCCAGGGCTCGCACATGCGTCTGCGGCACGGCACCGGCGGGGGGAGCGGTGGGTGCGGCGCCGGCGGCGCCGGCGGCCAGCAGGCTCTCCCCCTATGTTTGACATCGGCAATGCATTTTTGACCAACCAACCTTTTCAAGGACGGCACGCTGCAGCTCCTGCATGTCGCCCCCCTCTCGGAGGGTTGGGCTGCGGCTGAGTGCCCGCTGCAGCGAGTCTCCCCCGCCGTGGGCCGCGCCCACAACCATGATGGTTTAGCGAACACGCGTCACGAGAGCTCCTCCAAGCTGATACAAAGCAAAACACCCGTGGTTCCTTAGCGGCTCCGCGTTCTCTGTTGTTGCGGGCGGACAAATCATTTGCCGCGATCAGGGCCCATTTGAGTGACGGTGCAGCGGCAGCAGCTCTTCGCTTACAAGCCAGCATGGTGCGTCTCCCCCGCTGCGTCTCCCCTGGCCTCCGCCGTCCCTGCCTGATCGCTGCTCACGTCCCCTGCATGCCCTCCGACGCAGCTGCCGGTGGACGGGGAGCCCGTGGCAGCTGCCGCCGCCGGTGGCCGTGCGCCGGCGTCACTGCCGACATTGAGCGGGCGATGGCGCAAGGACGAGGCGGCCAGCGACTCCATGGAGGCAGCCTGCAACATGGTGCAGCTGCCCTGGCTGTATCGAGTGGCCATCAAGATCCTGCGCGTCATGGTGGTGCGTATGGGGGCGTCGCCCTTTGAAAACACAAGTGCGCATGCATGCCGTGATGTGCTGCATGCTGCTGGGGTAGGGCTGAATAGCGCCCTCCTTCCTGGCCCGCGGCTGGCCCTGCAGCTGGAGGACAGCGAGGGCTTCTTCAAATCGGTGATGAAGGCGGGCGGCCTCATGGACGTGGTGGAGGAGGTGTGTGCGTGCGTGCGTGCGTGCGTGCGTGCATGAGGACCAGTGGCTGCATGGTGGCGGGCTGCGCGGGGGGTGGCATGTCGCTGATTGGAAAGCGCGTTGTTCTGCTTGTGACCCCATCATGCTGCCCGTGCCTGTGTCCATTCCAGCTGCATCCCCATGCCTGCATCTGGCCCCGTTGCCGCAGTACCCGTGGAGCGGGGAGGAGGTGGTGCATGCGCGGCGGGACAAGCGCAGGGGCAGCCACAGGGGCAGGGTGACGCGCACCGAGCGCGGCCCGTGCATCTCGTGAGTGGGGATCACACGTATATCCAGGGTTATGTTTGGGTCGCATGCCGGATACGACAGGTTGTTTGCCTCAAGGTCAACCACAGCTGCGCTGCCGAGAGGGCCTGAGGCTGCAACTTCCCACCCACCCCACACCATCTGTTCCTCCGCAGCGTCCGCTGGGACGAGCCATATTCAGGGGAGGGCACCGACACATTTGAGCTCTCACCCGATGGCAACACGCTCACGCAGCACACCACCATGGTGTCAGCAGCCACGGGGCAGTGCATTCAGTACAAGTGCGTGAGCTGGTGGCTGGCTGCCTGGCGCTTGGAGCATGCACACCTGGAACAACTGTGCAGTCATGCTCTTCCGCTCCTCTGGCACTAAGGCCGTCGCTGTTTCCTGCGTGCCTGCAGGACCGTGTTCCGACGCATCAAGTGAACCAACTGCGGCGGAGGGAGGCATCGGCACCGCACTGTTGTTGGTGGATGCCCGCCTTGCTTTAAATCTGTAAATCTACCGTGATCCGACTTACTGCGTACCTATGTATCCACGCCTCCATATCTATCAGCCTCAGACCAGTGATTTGATGCCACTGTTGTTTTCCGGTGCGTTTCTGTGATCTGCTAATTAAACTCAAAGACGCGCTCCATGTTTGGCATGAAACGTGTGTTTTGAGTCGCCCGGGATTAGCGCAACTTTTACATAGTCATGCAACATGTTTGCCATTGTAACTTCGAATCCAACTCACGTCACGCTACTTAGTAGGGGCTAGGGATGGTGGTGTGCATGCATGCACATGAAATGCTACGAGTGCTGCTTGAGAGGTGTGCATGCAGCTCCAGCAGCAACCATCACAACGGAACCACCTGCACCGGCACACAGCTCCATAGTATACTCAGCACGCTGCGCTGCGCCCACAGCACGAGGCACCGCATCCCAGCGTTGCCTCCAGGAATGCCGCCACCTCGTCCACAAACCGCTGCGGTGCCTCCTCCTGCGGCATGTGCCCCACGCCCGGCCACATGGCCAGCATGGCGCCAGGCAGCTGCGCCGCCAGCCGACGCGAGTTGGCCGGAGGCACGATCAGGTCGTCCGCGCCGTGCACAATGAAGACGGGGATTTGCTGTTCATGCAGCACCTGTTGGGGGGAGGAATGGGCTTGGTTTGGGCTCGGGCGCACGAAGTTCGCACGTGGTGATTCTTCTTATACTGTCCCAACCTGCTGCCACCTTTTCTGAAAGCACCAAAGCTGCTCCCATCACGGTCCCCCCAGCCGGGTAACCTGTATCACCCCCAAACCACTCCCTCCCCATCCCACCTTTGCGAGCCTCTCTGCCTGGCTGGGCGCGCCTTCAAGGCGCCATGCATTGCGCAGCGCCTCCCAGAGGCTGGGCTTCTCTGCGGGCGAGGCACGGCCCAATGCAGGTGGTTCAACTGCGCGCTAGCGCCTCCGCTTGCTCGGCAGCCAGTTGCAGGCCAGAGACAGCACAGCCTTGGCTCGAAAGAGGTGGGCAGGAGCGGAGTGGGGTGCAAGCGACGAGCCGTGCAGCGCAGCAAAGACAGGCGGCTTCATGCAACTGTTGACCGCACGGCATCGCCTGCACAACCAACCCTTGCAAACCCAACCAGGCAGAGGGAGTCGAGGGTCTGACCTGCCAGCCGTGCATCCAGGAAGCGGAGCAGGCCGCGCTCCCAGCCCCGCACCAGCTGGGCGCAGCGGTAGCCGTCCACGTGGCGGCGAGTGATGATGGAGGGGTCCCCTACCGCCGCCGACAGGCCTTCCTCCCAGAACCTGCAGGGGCAAGGATGGGCAGGGCCGGGGTGGGCTGCAGCTGAACATAACACGCAGCTGAACAAAGCAAGGCCAGGCGCATGCAACTGATGGCCCGCCGCAGTGCACCACCGCTTGCCTGCGGCTGCGCACAATGCACCTCAGCGCCACCACCGCCACTGGTGCCGTCAGCACTAGGGCCAGGCGCAGGGCAGCCACTGCTGATGCCTGCCACACCGCCGCTGCTGCATGGGCCAGCTGTAGCCAGCGGGGCCTGCTGCGCTGCCCAGGGCATCTGAAGGGCGGCGCCTTGCCGCCGCTACTGCTGCGGCTGGCTGCCTTGCCGGTACTAAGGGCGCCATTGCTGCAAGCTGCGTTGGAGCTGTCGGCAGCGTCTGCTCCGATGGCCTTCCTGCTAGCCCCACCGCTGGATGTGGCTCGCTCCATGTCCACTTCCAGGACCGCCTGCTCAGCAATGGCAGCCAGCCGGCACCGCCGCTGCAGCCCCGGACGGAGGCTCTCAGCTTGGCGCTGCATCGGGTTCCCGCCAGTTCTACCGTGGGCCTCCATGTAGCCATTCATGCCGGCACTGCTGGAGCTGCTTGCACTCGCTGCGGCCCAGCTGTGTGCGGCCAGCTGGGGTCTGCCCGGGCGCCGCTCTGTGGCACAGGTTGAAGCCGTCAGGCATTGCATTCCTATGTACCAAGAGGACCAGGCCAGCAGCCACCGCCCGCTTTCCTTCCCTGCTTTTGTCCTCCTTGCCCGCTCCACATACTCACCTTGACATGCAGCACCCTCCCGCATTTACCTGCGTGCAGCATGACCGCCGGCGAGTCTGCTGTGCTGAGCATGCCGTCCATGCAAGACAGCATGCGCGCTAGGCCCCTCCGCCTGGCCAACTTGGAAGCATCCTCCGGAGGCTGCACATGGCCCTGCTGCTGGTCCTGTAGCGGTGCAGTGCTGTCTGGCCGCCCCAGCGTGCCAGTGAGCGGCTGGGCCGGCGTCGTGGAGCTGCCACCGGCGCCCAGGGCAACCTTGTTGCGCAGCAGGCGGGGCGGGGAGTGCTTGGTAGCGGCTGCCAAGCTGCCTGGTTCTCCTGGCTCGCAGCCCCAGGACCAGAGGGAGAGCGCCCTGCCCAGGCCACGTGAGGGCTGGCCTTGCTGAGCGGGGGCAGAGCGCCAGGCCAGCACACAGGGTGCCACCAGCACGATGGCGGCAACGTCCTGCGCAGGAGCGAGAGGCAGGTGGGGCAGTGTTGACGCGGGGCGGGTAGCGGCTCAGTTGGCGGCAGCTGTGAACGCTCCCCAGGGGCATGCCCTCCTACCACACACATGCTCCGCCAACCCACAATCCAATGCATGCACATGGCTTCTTGCCTGCGGCGCTGCAATCACTGCTTCCGCCACCACTGCGCCACCCAGGGAGTGCCCAATCAGGACACGCTGCACAGATGGCATGCAACCGCTTTGACTTTCTGCTGCTGCCTCCTGTGCTGCTGACAGGATGACCTGCACAGCTGCACAGTTCATCGCCGTGGAGTAGTGGCGGGAGTGGGTCGACCTGCAGGATGGGCCAGGGAAGCAGGGGGGCAAGCAGCAACTCGCCTCACCTCAGCCGCACAGCAATGTCTGGAAGGGGAGGCACCACGCTGCCTGCAAGCAGGGGAGGAGCATAGCCATCGGCAAGCGCGGGTCGGCATGCCCCCGCCGCACCTGTGCGTGAGGCCAAATCCCGGCATGTCGTGCGCGGTGACCACAGCGCGCAGTCGTGCCGCCAGCTGGCCTTGCACAAAGCCGTCCCAGGAGAAGGAGCAGGCGCCCAGGCCGTGCACGCAGTGGACCGCCAGGCGGGGGAGGTACGGCCCACCGGCCTCTGTGTTGATGTCCGGGCAAGGAGGCACGTGCTGCGTGTAGTGGACTGTCAGGCCCTGAACCTCCAGGAAGTGTGAGGAGGGGCCGGCCAGGTCGCGCTCGCTGCGCATCAGGGCCTGCAGGTTGGCGGCGGTGGCAAGGAAGGGTGAGCAGTGACTGTGGACATGGGCAGGGCTGCCCCAGCCTGCCGGATGCTTGCATGTGCGTTTATGTTGACAAACGGCTGCTGCCCCCCTCCAGCTGCTAGCTGTGCAGTGGCATCTGAGCCACTTGCTCGCCCCTCACCTGGTACTGCTGCTGTCGCAGCCAGGCCCTGCCCGCTGCTACCAGCGCTGCGAACAGGGTTGCCAGACCCCAGGCCGAGGCTCCCCAGCCGGCGGCTGCAGCGGCTGTGATAGCTGTGCAGCATGCGAGGCAGAGAAGCAGGGTTGGGGCCGACAGGCAAGGCCGGAAGTCGAGGGCTTGCGCCACAGACGGCGGGAGACGGCTGCCGCAGGGCGGCGCCGCCGGCGCCGCCATTCTCGACAGGGGCAGGGGGAGTCGCGCTGCTGGCAGCCGCACTCCTCAGTCTAGTCTTGGGTGCGATGGCGCACAAGGCCGTGTGCCCGCGCGGCGCGCAACCCCTCGGTCGCGACCGGAACTGGTCGCAGGGTTCCTGCTACTGATCAGAGGTGATGAGGAAGCTGGATTCGCTGTCGCGTGACTGAAGCCTTGGGGGTGCGCGCTGTCTTGATGTCCTGTACACCGCTGGCATCGGCGCCGGCGCCGGTGCCGGAAGGAGGGGTGCCTGCGTTGATGCGCTGTTGTTTGCGGTGCCGCGGCGGTGCAGCTTCTCTTGCATGCCACACATACACTCAGTCCCACTTCAAGCATCAGCTGGCGGCAGGGCTGGGCTGCAGCCAGCGCTGCCAAAAGTCGGGCGTGCGGGAGCAAAAGTCGACATTGCCGCCGCAGAGGATAACGCCGACATGCCGCAGCCCGGGGTGCCGCTCCCGCATCTGGCTGCTGCACGCCGCGGCCAAGCCCGCGGCTCCCGACGGTTCCACAACCACCTGGAGAAGCGGAAGGTGGAAGGCGTACGTGGTTGCCCAGGCAGCAGCAAGAACCATGCAGGCTTCCAAGCGGCTTGCACGGGGGTTACAGCAAGCATGCTGCCCGACCGTCCCACTCCACCACAGCCCATGGACCAGTGCTTGCCTTCATGCGCTCAATGACCAGCTGCATGGCCGCCACCACCTCCTCTTCTGAGACTGTTACCACATCGTCAACCAGCCGCTGCACGATGGGCCAGGTGAGGGAGCCCAGCCGCGCCTGCAGCCCATCACAGATGGTTGCCGGCTTGGGCAGCTGCGCAACAGCGGGGACATGGAGCGAGATCCCATGGCAGCAAGCCCCTTGCGCCTGAAACATTTGGCAAACATTTGACACGCGTCCGCCCAGCACAGTTGATATTCATTGGCAGAGGCCCGCCACGCCCTCCTCCCACCCACCTGCACCAGCTGCCCCGCCGCCTTGCAGGCCGCCACGTCCGCTGCGTCGTTGCGCCCCGTGGGCTCCGCTGCAATGATTTTAATCGACGGCTTGAGCGCTTTGGCCGCCACCGCAATGCCGCTGATCATGCCGCCGCCGCTGACTGGAACGATGATGGCTTCCAGCTCCGGCACCTGGGGAAACATTGCGGGGCAGACAGCTGCGTCGTACTGTGCTTGGGCGGAGCCAGGAGGCGCAACCATGCCAGCACCCGCACACGCAGGCTCCACATCAGCAGCTGTGCCCATGGCCCATGCAACGTTCAAAGAGACCTTGCCTGCTGCAGGAACTCGAGCCCAATGGTGCCCTGCCCGGCGCAGGTCAGCACTGAGTTGAACGGCGGTATGAAGGTGGCCCCCGTCTGCTGCTGCACCGCCGCACAGGTCGCCTCCCGCGCCTCCATGGTGGGCTCGCACCTGCGGAGGTGTGGACGAAGCGGCCGTGCACCCAACTAACAAGGACGAGCCGAGCGCTTTTGCTGCCATTGTGCACAATCAGCACGTGTCACCCCACCCTCAACATCCGACTCACAGGATGGGCTCGACGCCGTAGCTGCGGATTGCTGCCTGCTTGATGGCAGGGGTGTCACGCGGCACCACCACGTGCGCCGGGATGCCCCTCAGCTTGGCCGCCAGTGCCACCGCTGCCGCATGGTTGCCGCTGGAATGCGCCACCACTCCTGCCCCCGCCGCCTCGTCCGGCAGGGCAAACACACTGTTGCAGGCACCCCGGATCTTGAAGCTGCCACCGCGCTGGAACACTTCGGCCTGCATGCAAGGTGGGGTGCCAGCGGCACGCAGGCAGCAGAGTGGAGCCGGCGGGAGCGGCAGGGCCCACCAAGCTATGCGCTGCGCATACCTTGAAGTGCAGACGGCGGCCGCTCAGCTCGTCCAGGGTGGAGCTGGTGAGCACCTGGAGGGAGGAGGGTTGTGGGGGCGTGAGCACAAGCGGCGGCACGATCGGCACGGACCGGCGGCGGCAGCAGGAGCAGGGCGGTGTCGCGGCCGAATGCGGTTGATCAATCCAATCAGTCCCAAGCTGTCACCCACCGGCGTTTTGTGCACCCATGGGGCTATTCTCTTGGCCGCCTCCTGCACGTCTTGCAGCGTGACTGGCAGGTCTGTGGGCCTGCTCATTGCAACTCCAGCCTATTTGCAGGTGGACACAAGGACAAGTCTCCAGGCCGGCTCCATGCCACTGCACGGCGGCTCATGCAAAGTGGCAGGCCACCACCACACGCGGCGCGTGCTTCACTGCCAAACATTTACACAGGTCTAGGGGAACGGTCTGGGCCACTGCCGCCCCTGCAGCCGCCGCTCGCCAGTGATGGCGCAGCAGTGAGGGCCCAGCCTCCTAGCAGCCTTGAGCCACCATGTCGAGAAGCATTGGTAGCGCAGCTCTTGACAGGCTGCGCATGCGGGCGCTTGCAGCGGCCGGTGCAGCCCGGGCGCCGCTGCCGCCGCTCGCTGCAGCCGCCTCCGCCGCTGGACCTCGCCGGCGGGGCAGGGCCCTGGCGGCAGCTATAGTCGAGGCCGCTAGGCCAGCTGCCTCAGGGTCAGACGACGGCTACTTGAGGCCTGCCGGTGAGCATGATGCGCGCAGAGGCGTGCCTGCTGGTAGCGCTGCATGCTGCAGCTGTGTAAACACATAGCGCCTGAACCCGGCTGCCTTGCGCCTGCTGCAGGGTACGAGTATGTGGCCAGAAGCAGCCTGGCTGGCAACCATAATGCAGACCGGAGCAGCAGCAAGACCAGCAGCAGCAGCAGCAGCAACGGCAGCAGCGGCGGCAGCAGCAGCAGGGGCAGTAGGCGCAGTGGTGGCAGCAGCACTGATGGCAAGCAGGAGGATGTTGAGCTGCAAGGCACGCTGCGCCTGCTGCTGCGGCACGGCCGGCTGGAGGCAGCAGTGCACCTCCTGCAGCAGGAGTGCTCAACCAGCGGCCAGCGCCTCAACGATGAGGGCCTCAGGTGAGACGGCTGGGGGGCGGGGGCGACCGCGTGCCACCAGCTCCAGCTTCTGTTGCGAGTAGCAGCTGCGTCCCAGCTTGCGAATGCCACAAGCCACCTGCCAACCGGCGCGCACTTGCTGCCACCTTGTGACCCATGCAGCGAGGGCCTCATTCTGGGCCTGATCCAGCAAGCGAACAGCGCTGCTGCCCTGGAAGCGTTGCCGCTGGTGACGCCCACCACCCGGCTGTGCGCCGGCGCCATCCGTGCGGCTGCGCAGCGCGGCAGCCTGCGCGGCGTGCGCGAATTGTTGCAGCACGCTGTGCGCACCAAGGTGGCGCTGGGACCGGAGGGCGCCGACGTGTGGCGGGCAGCCATTGTGGCCTTTGGCCAGCTGAAGCGGCCGGAGGAAGCACGGCAGGCATTTGTGGACATGCGCGTCCGGGCGAGGGCTTGGGATACAGACGACACGCCCACCGTCAACCTGCTGCTCAACGCGCTGGCCAGCGGCGACATCAAGCTGCAGTTCATCCGGTGGGTGCGGGGAGCTGACGACCTGCCCTGCTGCAGATGCCGACTTGTTGCCATGGGGACAGCGTGCGGTGTGTGGCTGTGCAGCGGGATGGGCGCGCTGGGTTTGCATCACGTATTGATTGCCTGCTGCGCGTTGCTCTCACTGCCGCTGTTGCGTCTGCCTCTGCAGTGCCCGGCAGCTGATGGACCAAGGGGTCAAGCCAGACACCTCCACCTTCAACTGCCTGCTCAAGGCATGCATGCGGGCACGGGATGTGCGGCGGGCGGGCCTGGCGCTGCAGTGGATGAAGGCAGCGGGGGTGGGCGCCGATGAAATCACGTACAACACGCTCATCAAGGTGAGGGCCGATGGGTGAAGGATGGATCGGAGCGTGGGGGTGCACATGCGAGGGCGGGCAGGCTGGATGTGGGCAGTGCGGGGTTCGCAGCGTCCAGTCGAGATCTGTGCACGCCCACCGCAGCAACTGTTACTGCGACCAGGCTGATCTGGCGCCTGCCTTGCCGCTCCCGCCACAGGTGCACTCGTACTCGGGCGACTTTGAGGGGGTGCTGGGCGTGTGGCGCCGCATGCACGCCGTGGGCTTTGCGCCCACCGCCAAGCTGTGGGGAAACCTGCTGGTGGCGTGCAGCGCGGCGGGCCAGCTGGAGCAGGCGGGCATCTTCTGGTGGGAGATGAAGCAGCTGCACGTGCAGGGCAGCGGGGGCGTCATCACCACCGACAATGTGTGCGCCATGATGACGGCGTGCAACGGCGCGGGGCAGGTGCGGCCGGTGGGCAGTCGCGGGGCGGGCGGGGGCAGGCGGGGTGGTGCTTCGTGGGGCACCGCTGCAACTCCAGTCCTGAACAGATCAGCAGCGCTGAGAGATGCTGCATGCCATGTCACAGCCGTGCGTAACAAGCCACCTGTGCAATCTCCCCATCCGCCTGCCGCAGTACGAGCGGTGCCTGGCTGCGTTCCAGGAGGCCAAGGCGCTGGGTGTCGCCATGGATGTGCGGGCCTACAACATTGCGCTGCGCGCCTGCCACACTCCCGGCAAGACGCTGCGGCAGGAGCAGCTGATGCAGGCGAGCCTTGGGGAGGGACACTGTGCGGTGGTTTTGGTCCGGCCCTTCTTGCTGGGCAGCTGGGCACAGGGTGCAGGGGACAGCCGGGGTGCTTGCCAGCAATGCGTGCAGCAGCGCGTGGAGCGGTTCTCCCAGCCTCAGCCGTTCTCAGCCACCCCCTTGTCAACCCGCCACGTCCAATGCCCGCAGGCGTTTGCCATGTATGAGGAGATGAAGCAGGCAGGGCTGGCCCCCGACACAGTCACCTTTGGCACGCTCTTCTCGCTGTGTGCTGCCGCGCGGCAGGGCCACTGCGCGCTGCAGGTGGGCATATGTAGGGCTGGCAGCCGGGGGGCTTGACCATGGGCTGCTCGGCTGGCAGTTGCAGGCATGGCTGCTGCACAGCCAGCTCAGCCACCCTGATCCGCTGGCTGGCCCCGGCGTCAGCCCCGCTGCATGTGCCCTCACCGCCCACAAATCAATTCCCCTTGCGCCTGCCCCGCCCCGCAGCTGTTCAAGGAGATGCAGCGGCGCAAGGTGCCCGAAAACGTGGTGGCCCTGACCGCGCTGCTCAAGGCGGTGGGGTCCATCCCAGGCCCCAACATGGCCAGCCAGTGCATGCGCATCTTCCGCCGTATGGTGCACGGCCCCGCCAGGTGCGTGAGGGGGCGAGTGCACGGGGCAGCTCCACCGACCAACTCGAGCTGGAGAGACGCTGAATGCCCTGCGGCTGCTGTGGCCTGTTTGCGCAGCCCACCTTTGTCCTTTCCTGCCTCCCAGCTGAACCAACATCACACCCCCACTCCCCCTCCCACTACTCCCTCCCCCCAGGGTCAAGCCCAACCAGGCCACGTTCCGTACCGTGGTGGGCGCGCTGCGCGAGGCGGGGGAGCTGGGCGAGGCGCTGCGCGTGTACCAGGCCATGCGCCGCCTGTACCCCGCAGACAACAGCGAGTTTGAGGGGCTGACCGCGGCGGCGGGTGAGTGGCGCGGCTGGAGGCGGCTGGAAGCGGCTGGAAGCGGTTGGCCACACTGTTGCAAGGCGTTGGATGCTGGGGTTGGGAGGAGATGGCAGATTGAGTACTTGCCTGCCTCTGAGATCGCGGACTGACCGCTTGCCTGCCTCCGTACCTTGCCCTGCCTTGCAGCGGAGCGGGCACTGACTGCCGAGGACGCGGAGCTGAGCTCGTTGGTGGCCGCGGTGCTGCAAATCTCCTCCGCCAAAGAGGTCAGTGCAGGGCAGCCGATCAGGACACACGCAGCGCCTGGCGGCTGGTTGCCGGGGATTGCAGTGTGGTGGACTGCGATGCTCGACTGTGGTATGACTGTCGAGACTGCCCTGCCCCACCCACCCTCAATTGGACTGCAGGTTGACCTGCACGGCATGTCTGTGCTGGAGGCGCGCGCCGCCGTGCTGTGCGTGCTGTCCATGCTGCAGCAGCAGTTCCGGGACGTGGGCTCCATTGCGCACGACGTCACCTTCATCACCGGGCGCGGGGCGGGCAGCGAGGGCGGAGAGCCGGTGCTGCGCCGAGAGGTGGCGGCCCTGCTGCAGCGCCTGCACCTGCGCCTGCCGGAGGAAGGCCCCACGGACAACCCGGGACGCATCGTCATCCCGCGCCAGGTGGATGCTACTGGGGGGAGCATGCTGCTGCGGGCAAGGGTTGGAAATGCCGTGCAAGTGGTGTGCTGGTCGTAGGGAGGGCAGACATGTTCTCAAGCTGCCCCTGCTGCACGTACTGTCCTCCCAACCAACCGCAGGTGGTGTGCGACGCGCTTCGCCAGCGGATGGCTCTGCAGCGGCAGCGCCAAGCCAGCGCCGAAGCAAGCAGCAGCAGCATGGATGGTGGCAGCGCTGCGCCAAGCAGCAGCAGCAGCGGCCTGCAGGGTGATGGCGCATCCGCTGCGGGTGGCGCTGGCCTGCAATGAACGTACACCAGCTTGCAAGTGCTGGTGACCAACCGACTCATGATATTTAGTTGCAGTTTCCTGATTTTATTCTTGCCACAAGCCAGTTTTCCCACCACCACTGATCATTCGATGCCGGTATCCTTTCCCACCCTGCTGTTTTACAAGTTCAGTTTGTCGCAGCCATGATTGCAACCAGACGGAACCATAAGCCTGCTCATGCTGCCACACCCGCCGGTGTCTGCAGCGGCTGCCACACCAGGCTGCGGCCTTTCAGCCCGTTGACAAAGTCTCGCGCCGCCATCACCCGCTTGCCGGGCGCCTGCAGCTCCAGCACCTGCGCAAGGTGGAGGGGCAGCTTTGGAGGGTGGTGGGTGGGCCACGCATGCGGGAGAACATGCACGGAGCGGCGCCACAACTGCACCGTTTCACACACACACAGCACAGCACAGCACGGCACAGCACAGCACGGCACGGCACAGCATGGCACGCACCTCCAGCACGCTGCCGTCTGCGCAGCGGATGAGCAGCGCGTCCTTGGTGGGCGCCACCTCCCGCTCGCTGCCGCCCTGCCAGCTGGAGGGCTGGCCCACCCGCGTGCGCACAATCTTGAGCTCAACCGCCTCTCCGCTGCTGCCGCTGCTGCCGCTGCTGCCGCTCTCGCCGCTGCTGGGAGCATCCACCATGGAAAATGTGGCAAAGGTGCCGGGCCAGGGCACAAAGGCCCGCACCTTGTTGTGGCACACGGTTGCTGGCTGGCTGAAGTCGAGCACAGCCTCCTCCCGCGTCAGCTTGGCGGCGTGCGTGGCGGCCGCCTCGTTCTGAGGGCAAGGGAGTGGGAGGGCTGAGGCGATCGGCGGTTTCAGTGCCAGTCGGCATGGCAGCAGCAGGCAGCGAGTCGAGTGGCAGCCAACTGCTAAGGCTGTTTGGCAGCGCACCAACATCAGCGCATCAGCGCACTGCACCCTTGCGACATTAAGCTCTGCTCCCAGTCGCACCTGCTGCTGCACCACCAGCGAGCCCATGCCCGCCCACACCACCTCCAGGTTCTTGACCTGGAGAAAGGGCGGCAGCAAAAGTGGATGCAAGAAGGAAGTGACCGACAGCCAAATGAGTGGCCAGGCCCTCGGCACACATTAGGGCAGCCTCAGAGCAGCAACCACTGCGCTGCACTGCACGCACCAGCAGGTCGGTGCCCAGCTCAAACAGGCGCTGCAGCAGCTCGGGGGCCTGGATGTCGGGGTCCACCTGCCGCGGCGGAGCAGGGCGGGGTTGGTTGGATTTCAAGACAGAGGTGCAGCTGATCGCAGCACTGTCCAATCTGTCAACCATTGCCTGGCCCAACCAGCTGCACAACCGTTCCCACACAGCCGCAGCACCCAATACCCAGTACGCATGCCCTGGCTCCCCCCCACCCACCGGCAGCTTCTGCTGCGCCAGGATGGGACCTGCATCCATGGCCTTGACGGTGTACAGCACCGTCACCCCGCTGATGGGCACGCCGTCCTGCAGCGAGCGCTGCACCGGCGCGGCACCGCGGTAGGCGGGCAGCAGCGAGGGGTGGATGTTCAGGGTGCCGTGCGGCGGCACCGCCAGGAACGAGGTGGGCAGGTAGTTGCCGTATGCTGCCGTAATGCACAGGTCGGGTGCCAGCTGGCGCAGCGCAGCAAGGAAGGCCGGGTCCCCCGGCTTTTCGGGTGCCAGGATGCGGTCGGCTGGCAGGCCGGCGGCTGCTGCGGCCGCCTGCACCGGCGAGGGCTGCGGGACCTTACGGTTGCCGCGCCCTGTGGGCCGCGGTGGCTGCGTCACAACTGCCGCCACCTCAAAGGTGGAGTCGGGGGCTGCCGCGGCGTCCAGCAGGCGCTGCAGCACCAGTGCTGCCACCTGCGGAGGGGTGGGAATGGAGGGGAGGAGGAGGAGGGGTATGTTTGGCAGTGCATGGCAAAACGAGCGCCACCCCAGCAGCGCATGCCACGGCAGCCCGGCAGGCTCCTACCTCTGGCGTGCCGCAGAACACCACTCGCTTCTTCTCTTCACTCGCTGCTTCTGCTGCCGATGGCGATGGCTCGGCGGCACCCCCACCGGAGCTGCTGCTGCTGCACCGCACGGCACTCGGCCTGGCGGCGGCGGTGGCGGCGCCCTGCTGAAGCCGCACCAGCACGCCCGCCAGCTGCAGGGACTGGTTGGCAGCGCTGCTCGCCACCCGGGGCAGCAGGCGGGGCAGCAGCCTGCCGGCTCCACAGGCTGCTGCGGGAGTCATGGCGGGAGAGGCACTTGCAGGGTCTTTGGACCGATGTTTGCAGTCGAGGGCGATCCGGGGAGCTTTTGCCGGAATGCCCTGCAGGGCGGCCCGCTGCGCATTGGGAGGCTGCATGGAAGGGGAGCGAGGCGGCCTCCCATGGCGATCAGAGTGGACGGCAGGGGCTGACGGATAGCCTGACGATCGGCGATCGGCGAGCCGGCCAGCGGGGAGCGAGCTTGGCGCGTCAAGTTGCCCGGCGCTCTCCAAAATGGTGCGTCTGCGGGCTGGATGGCGTGGATGTCGCGTGAAATGATCGTTAGTTGCGCGCCAGCAGCTGCCCAGCGCGCCCAGTCGACTTGGGCTCGCGGTCGGTCGGGGCAGCCCCCTGCCCCTCCTCTGCGATGCCCCTGCGCTGATCCAACACGCGCACATGGCGGTCGGCAGCACGCGGCCTCTGCCCGCCACTCTGCCGCGGCACCGCACCCGACGCCGCTGCCGCCCCTCCCGCCGCTGCTGCAGGCGTCCACGGCACAAAACACGCTGGAGCCGCTGCGGGCGCCGGCAGACAAGGCCAAGGATGAGGACATGGAGGAGGAACGTGAGTACAGCGGCAGGCAATTGCGCCTCCACAGTTGGCTGCCGCCGCCCCGCTGCTGCCGCACCTCCGGGTGTCGGTTGCGGGTGCCCCAGCTGTTCTGCTCTGCCTCTGTGACACGACTGCTCACCCGCTGCTCCGTGTGCTGCCCTCGCAGTGGAGTACTCGCCCTTCTACGGCATTGAGAAGGGTGCGGTGCTGCAGGAGGCGCGCGTGTTCAACGACTCCCACGTGGACCCGCGCCGCTGCCAGCAGGTGCGGCTTGCCGCAGTGCGCAGTGCCTCCGCTGTTGGTGGAGGAGCAGCAGCAGCACGAGCAGCAGCAGCGGCAGGAGCTGCAGCTGCCAATGGTGTGCTGGTTGTGCTGCTGCCTGCAGCTGGCATGAAAGACCCTGCGAGTGACTCAATCCGTCACCGGCCAGCAAGTGCCCAGCCCAGCCTCTGTGTCCCGCTCTCCCCCCGCCGCAGGTCATCACCAAGCTGCTCTACCTGCTGACCCAGGGAGAGAGCTTCACCAAGGTGAGGCGCCCTGGGAGACGCCAGACTGGCTGCTCACATTTGATCAGTGCAGGAGCAGCGGTTGCAGCAGCGGCGTCGGTTGTTCGCCGCTGCTCCGCCACGGTTGTGGTCTCTCCCTGATCCCTCCTCCTGGCTGGCATCCCTCCACCACCTGCCCACTCCGAACCTCTGCCCCGCTCCTGCCTCTGCCCACCAGTCGGAGGCCAGCGACGTCTTCTTCTCCGTGACCAAGCTGTTCCAGCACAAGGACGTGCACCTGCGGCGCATGGTGTACCTCGTCATCAAGGAGGTCATCCCCTCCAGTGATGAAGTGATCATCATCACCAGCAGGTGCATTGCTGCTGCTGCTCCTCCCGCTGCTGCTGGTGATGCCGAGGCTGCTGATGTTGCTGGCCACCGCCGCTGACGCCGCTGCTGCTCAAAGCTGCCGCCGCTGCTACTCTCTCACACCCAGCTTATTTGTTACTCCACAATGAAACCGCAGTCTAATGAAGGACATGAACAGCAAGAACGACCTGTACCGCGCCAACGCCATCCGCGTGCTGTGCCGCATCATCGACTCCCAGATGCTGCTGCAGATCGAGCGCTACCTCAAGCAGGTGGGGGGCGGCGTGTTGAGCTGGGCAGGCGCAGGTGTAGGCGCCACGCAGCCTTGTTGGTGCAGATGGAGCGCTACCTCAAGCAGTTGCACAGGATATGGGGCACTGGACATGCGGGGGCCAACTGGGCTGCAGAAGCTGCAGCACGGTTGCTGGGTTGCCAACGGGCTCGAGTTGCTTGGCAAACCCTTAGCACGCGGGCTGTGGCGCTGGTCGCACTTGCAATGCTCAACCCTCTCCTCACCTTTGCCTCCACTCACCCGCAGGCCGTGGTGGACAAGAGCGCGGTGGTTGCCAGCGCTGTGCTGGCGGGGGCCATTCACCTGGTGCGCGCCTGCTGCCGCCGTGCTGCGGCTGCACTGGTCGGCATGCGTGTCGTGCTTGTTACGAGTTCAACCGCCGCTTGTATCGCCCTGTGACCCCATGCACGCGGGATCCATGCCCTGGCCAAATTCGCAGGCTGCACTCTCGCCCAGCCTCACTTGTCTCGTTCCCTCCCCCCTCTCCTCCGCCCCTGCAGGCAGGCGCCAACGCGGAGGTGATCAAGCGGTGGACCAACGAGGTGCAGGAGGCCATCAACAGCCGGCACCCCATGGTGCGCTGGGCGGGCTTCACTGGCATCATGCAGCACCACGGCATTCTCACAGCCCGCCGCCTGTGCTGCGCCAGCCGGCCTCTTGCGCTTGTCTTGCGCTCTTGTCTTGCGCTCATGTCTTGCGCTCATGTCTTGCGCTCATGTCTTGCGCTGATGGGCTTCACCACATGCCCTCACCCATCTGCAGCTCCCCTGCGCCCCAACCTCGCCTTTGATTGTTCACACACCACAGCACACCGTCCAATCTCCACACCCCACCTTCCCCCCTGTGCTGCCCCACAGGTCCAGTTCAACGCGGTGGCGCTCATGCACGCGCTGCGCGCCACCGACCGCCTGGCCGTGTCCAAGCTGGTCACGCAGCTGACGCGCAGCAACGTGCGCAGCCCCATGGCGCAGTGCCTGCTTGTGCGCTACGTCGCGCAGGTGGGTGCTGGGTGAGGGTGAGGGTGGGCCAGGGGCTGGGCCGAGAGTGTGGAGGGTGGGTCTGGGGCTGGGTCAAGAGTGTGGCGGGTGGGCGGAAGCTCAGTGCGGAACGTGCCGTGATTCTGGTGGTCCATTGTACTTGAAGCATGGTCTGCCCCCCTGCCCCGAACTCTACCCACCCTTACTGCCTCCCCCCGCCCAGGTGATTGCCGAGAGCCAGCCGGGGCAGGGCAATGAGGCGCGCCCCTTTTACGACTTTCTGGAGTCGTGCCTGCGCCACAAGAGCGAGATCGTCATCTTTGAGGCGGCGCGCGCCATCTGCAACATGCGGTGCGTGCGAAATGGGGGCTGGGGGTGGGCATGGTGGGAGTGGCAGCAGCGATGGAGGGGTGCCAAGGGCCAGCTGAGCGGGTGTGTGGATGTTTGCACTATCAGAGCGTCCGCATGCAGCTGCCACTGCCATGGGTAGTCGATCCTCGCGCTAATCAACAGCCGCCGCCTCTCACCCATCCATCCTCGCAGCGACGTGACGACCCGCGAGCTGACCCCCGCGGTGACGGTGCTGCAGCTCTTCCTCTCCTCGTCCAAGCCCGTGCTGCGCTTTGCCGCCGTGCGCACACTGAACAAGGTGGGCTCGGGAGGTACAGTCGATGCAGAGGAACAGTCGCTCAGCTTTGGCGGGGAGCTACTGGGAATGGCGGCCGCATGGCAGCATGTCTGCAATGCCCCTCTGCCATCTGGTCATCGTGCCGCACCGCCCCCCTCCTGCTGCTGCCCCATGCTGACCCCGCCCGCCTGCCCGCCCACCTCCTCCTCACCCCCAGGTGGCCATGTCCCACCCCATGGCCGTCACCAACTGCAACATCGACATGGAGTCGCTGATCGCCGATCCCAACCGCTCCATCGCCACGCTGGTGAGGCGGTGCTGGCTGGCAGGCAGGGGGCTGTGCTGCCGCATGCCTCCGCTTGGCATGCATCTCAGTGGCAGGGTGGCCACGTTTGGACGCGCTTGTGCCAGCCTGCGCTCAGTTCCTGTGTTGCACAACAGCCTGCCGCTCCCGTCGTGTTGCTCACCGCCCACCCTGCCCCCGCCCCTCGCCAGGCCATCACCACGCTGCTCAAGACGGGCAACGAGTCCAGCATCGACCGCCTGCTCAAGCAGATTGGTGGCTTCATGAGCGAGGTGCGGCAGCACGCCTTGGGAATCGCAGATCAGTTGCACGCTGCAAATGTGCAGCTTGCGCGCTTGCAAGCTCTTTGGCGTCTCACGCCTGGCCCCCTGTGTGCGATCTCTGCTTCCCCTGCCCAGATTGCGGACGAGTTCAAGGTGGTGGTGGTGGAGGCCATCAAGGCGCTGTGCCTCAAGTTCCCACAGGTGCGCCCCGATGGGCTGTGCCGGGCTGGTTGGTCGGGTGGGGCAGCAGCTGCATGCTGCGTGTGTTGAGCATCACGGTGCGATCGCAAACGACCTCCTCCAACATCAGTCACGCCTCACTTTTTCCGCCTTCTGATTTGCACATCAACCGCAGAAGTACCGCGGCCTCATGAACTTCCTGTCCAATGTGCTGCGCGAGGACGGCGGCTTTGAGTACAAAAAGGTGGGGGCCCGGGCGGCTCTTGGGCTTGAGATGCAGTGCCAGTGTTGAAGAGGAGACGAGGCTTGGCGAGAAGCTCCTTGTGCAGCCTTGCGCTCACTTCCAGCAGCCTGCAACCTTGCTCCTGCACCCACGCTCCATCCCCCCCTCTCCTTCCCTCCGCCTCTCCCGCACACCACCTGGCCAGGCCATTGTGGACTCCATCCTGGTGCTGATCCGCGAGATCCCCGAGGCCAAGGAGATGGGCCTGGCCCAGCTCTGCGAGTTCATCGAGGTGCGGCGCGGCGCGGCGCCTGGCAGCTTGAGCAGGGGCACGAGGGGACAGGCGGGGGCAGGAGCAGGCGGGGGCAGAGCAGGCGGGGGCAGGCCTGCCTGGGCAGGGCAGCTTGGGCAGGGCGGCGTCTGGTCGCTGCTGGTCTGGCGGTTGCAACCAGGCACTCTGCCACCCACCTGATCGCATCTGCATCTGCATCATGCGACCCCCCGGCCCCGCAGGACTGTGAGTTCACGTACCTGAGCGTGCAGATCCTGCACCTGCTGGGCGAGGAGGGGCCCACCACAAAGGACCCCGGTGGGTGGGGGCGCTGGGGTGGCAGGGGCAGGAATAGGTGCCGGGAGTGGCTGTTGATGATGCTAGAACGGAGCCGCGTCGCTGGTAGCCGTGCCTTGGACCAGCCGTGTAAAGCACTGTTTTTTGCAACAGCGGCCACCAATGCTGACCGGAGCTTGCGCCTGCGAACTGTGTGCTGTACAGCGCGCTACATCCGCTACATCTACAACCGCGTGATCCTGGAGAACGCGACGGTGCGCTCCCTGCCCGCCTGCACCGCGCCGCACTCCCGCTTGCCAGACCTGCGCACTTGGGCTGCCCACCAGCTGGGCATTGGCGCCCGGCAGCACCGCGCCCACATGTGTATGGTGCCTCACTGGCCAGCTGGCTGCTCGTCTCACTGCCCGCAGGTGCGCGCGGCGGCGCTGTCGGCGCTGGCCCGCTTTGGCGCCGCATGCCCCGAGCTGCGCGACCGCGTCCTGCTGCTGCTCAAGCGCGCGCTGCACGACAACGATGATGAGGTGGGGAGGGGGGCAGGGCAGCGGTCCTGCGTGCATGTTGGGATCCCACTGGCTTCACTGGGGGGGTGGCTGGTCGGGGGTGGCGCTGGTGCTGTGGCACTGCAGCAGATTCGTCCACGGCCTGTCCCTCCAGTACACTCCACCCCACCGCACCACATTGCCCACACCGCAACCCCCTCCCCCTCCCCTCCGCAGGTGCGCGACCGCGCCACGCTCTACCTGTACCAGCTGCAGCACGCGCCGCAGGGCCCGGACAGCGTGGACCCGCAGTGGCGCATCCCCGCCCGCGCGCTGGACGATGCGCTGCAGGCGTACCTGGCGCAGCCCGACACGGAGCAGCCCTTTGACCTGGTGCGGGGCCAGGGCTGGGCTGGGTTGGGAGGTGGGGCTGGGGCTGAGCGCTGTGGCGGCGTACAGCTGCTGCCAACGGCCTTACCGCCTGTGCTGCCTCTCGCTTTCCATCTGCCATTGAGCGCTCGCCCAACCTGAGCCTGCCCTCTGCCCCAACCTCTCTCTGCCCCAGGCAAGCGTGCCTGAGACTGTGGCGGTTTCGCCGGCCAAGGCCAAGGCCAAGCCGCAGGGCCTGGCGGCAGCAGTGGCGGCAGGGCTCAGCTCAGCGGCGGCGCCCGAGACGCGGGCAGACGAGTATGCGGGTGCGCACACCGACACCGCCTGGTGCATGCTGGCCTGGCCGCGGGCAGCGGATGTGGGGTGGGGCCAGACCTGCGCTGTGGCTCGCTTTGGCAGCGCTGTCCCCATCTTGCTTAGTTGTCACCACCATGTTTTCACCCTCACTGCAACTCTTCTTCCTCCACCCCCTGCTCCCCCTGCTGTGCAGATATGCTCAAGGGCGTGCCGCAGCTGGCGGCCCTGGGCCCCGTGTTCAAGACCTGCCCGGCGGTGCAGGTGCGGGGCTGGGCAGGGGAGGGGTTGCTGGAGTGAGGGGCAGGTGGGCTGCTGTCTCAACTGCAGTCTCATGTGCGGTGGCATGCTGGTAGCCTCGTGGCCTTGCCTCGTACAGATGTGCACACAGTGCAACCGCACTTGCCTGCGCCGTTGGCGCCATCCACGTGCTGAACGGCCAACCTGTGTTGCCACCACAACCCCGGCGTGCAGCTGACGGAGGAGGAGACCGAGTACAAGGTGGTGTGCGTGCGGCACGTGCTGGACAGCCACGTTGTGCTGCAGTTCAACTGCACCAACACCGTGCGCGAGCAGGTGCGAGGGGAGTGGCCCAGGACGGGCCAGCGGGGTGGGGCACTCTTCGGCGCCGAGGCTGAGCCAGGCAGGCGCCGGGCTGCACCTGATGGCCGTCATGGGGCGCCGCTCAGCGCGTGCCTCAACCGCTCCCTTCTCACCCGTTGCCCAATGCACTGCTGCCCTGTTCACCCCCCTCCCTCCCAGGTGCTGGAGAATGTGAGCGTGGCGGTGGACCTGGCGGAGGCGGTGAGGCACCCAGGGTTTGCTGCTGTTGGGCAAGTCAGTTTGTTGGATGTGCAGCAGCTGCTTTCAACTGTTTCGGTCGGTCGGAGGCTGGGCCGAGTCCTTCACCTTCGTCAGCCCTGGCTTCGAGCGCTCCATCTGCTGCAGGAGGAGTTTAGCGAGGAGCTGACGCTGCCGCTGGCAGTCATGCCGCAGGACAGCGCGGGCCAGACGTGAGCAGCGGGGGCGGTGTGCTGGGCCAGCCTTTGTCTGGGATGCGGCTGCAGCTTTGCGACCAGTGCAGCTCCGTGCTGTGTACTTTGATGCCTCCCTGTCAATGCTTGCCCTCATTTGCCCCCCCTCGCCCCTCCTCCCGTGCCCCTACGACACGCAACTCAGGTACGTGGTACTGGCGCGGCCGCCGGGCTCCATGGCCATTGGCCGCATCCTGAACACGCTGCGCTTCCGGGTCAAGGAGATCGACCCCTCCACTGGTGGGTGCTGGCGCGCAGCTGGGGGCGCACGATGTAGAGCAGGGAGGAGCTGCCTCTGCGGCGCACAGTGTACACCGGCCGACCTCATTGTGTGCTGTGTTGGCGCCCTCCTGCCGCTTGTCTACGCCGCCCTGCTACTGCCCGCACGCGGCTGCTGGCCGATCGGTTGCCCCGCTGCCCTCACCCCTGCCCCGCCGCCCTGGCCCTGCTTGCGCAGGCGAGGCGGAGGAGGAGGGCTTTGATGACGAGTACCAGCTGGAGGATGTGGAGGTGGGTCCCGTTGCGCAGCTGGAAGTGCTGAACTGGCGTACTGTCATGCCGCTGCCCGCATGCGCCCATGCGCGTACGCTGCATGCGTTTGCAAGTTGCCTTGTGGATGGCCAACCCCTTGCTTCCAGCCCCAACAGCACCCCCACTGCCTCGCACCGGCTGCCCTCCCATCCCACACTACCTCACCCTCAACCCACCTCTACTCACCTCCCTGTGTACCACCCACCCTCCCCCCAATCAGATCTCCCCCGCCGACTACATCAAGCCCGCGTTTGTGCCCAACTTCCGGGCCGCGTGGGAGGCGCTGCCGGAGGACAGCGAGATGGTGGACGATTACGGCATCGGGCAGCGGGACAGCCTGCAGGTGGGGGCACAGTGTAGGGGGGTGGGTGCCTGGTGGTGGAGAGTACCGGGGGCAGCCGGGGGCGGGCAAGGTGGCATGCAACACATGCAGGGCAACGGAATTGGGGCCAAAGTTGGGAAGTGATGCCGAAAAGCTGCCCTACCCACGGGGTGCCATCCTCCTCAGCTGTCTAACGCTGCCCCTGCTGCTGCCTCCCTGCCCCTGGCGCAGGACGCGGTGGAGGCGGTGGGCCGCATCCTGGGTATGCAGGCATGCGAGGGCACAGACGCGGTGCCGCCCAACGCGCGCAGCCACACGCTGCTGCTCGCCGGCACGGTGGTGGGAGACGTGCAGGTGGGCGAAGGGGGGGTTGGGAGGGCAGGGGCTGCCTTGACGGTTGGAGAGAGGGGCAGGCGTTGGTTGTGGTGCTTCATGCCTGTGCGCGACCGGCTTTTGCCCTCAAACCTCCCAACTGCACACACACACTTCTGAACACGCAAGCCGCCTCCCTCCTCCTCCTCCCTCCTGCCAGGTGGTGGTGCGGCTGGCGTTTGGCATCGATGCGGGGCGCAACGTGGCCATGAAGCTGGCGGTGCGCAGCGAGTCGGCGGAAGTGAGCGAAGCCATCCACGCCATCATCCAAGAGGCGTAGGGTGGCACGCTGCCACTGCCTTTTGCTCACCTATGCCTGCCTCTTTTGTGCTACCACGTGCTCTCTCCCCGCCCTGCTGCACTGCCTTCCAGCATTGATACGGCCGCCGCTGGTGGCGGCCATGTGTAACACTCAGCTCAGCTGCTGGGTGGCAAGTTTGCACTTGTAGCCTGCCAGCCCCCGTGCCTGAGCTCACTTGTTTGGTGGGAAGCCGGTCTGGCAAAGCGGTCGCATGATGTGCGGTGCCTCTGCCTCTGCCGCCGCCGCTGCTGGGCAGCAGTCACAAGCTACACGTTTGACGCTCAATCTCACATCTGCACTTGGCCCTCGGTTGATTTCCTGAGCCGCGGCTTCTGGCCAGTGCTCTGCAGCGCGCCTCACAAAACCACGCTGCGGCAAGGCGGCCCCGCACCGAAACAGCGCTCGACCCTATCTAGCAGCAGCATGCTGACAGTTTTGACACGCCAACTGGGGCGCCAGCGGGCGCTCGCTGAGACGCAGCACCTCGCGGCGCTGTTGCCGGCCGCCCAAGGCCTTCTGGCCTCGCTGCAGCAGTTGTGGACCACTGATAAAGCATGCATGCAGCAGATCAGGCCGCTCAGCGCGGCCACGGCGCGGCCCGACCCCACTGCCGCCGCCGCCGCCGCCGCTGCCTGCCGCCAGCAAGCCCGGTGGTATGCCCGCCGCGCTGCCAAGCGCACGGCGGCGCCCCACCCTGATGCCATCCCAGCCAACACGGTGGAGCGGTTCAGTGAGGACGAGGATGAGGAGGTGGGAGTGCTGCGGCTGCCGGACGACCCGAAAGAGCTGGCGGCCATCAACCCGCAGCTGGCGCGCGTGCTGGAGATGCACTGGGCCATGCAGCAGTGAGTGAGGGCTGCTTGGGTGGTCGGTTGAGTTGCTTGCAAATTGCTTGGTTGCTGCCGCAAGGTACCCTATGCTTGATCGCATCTGCTCTGGTGCAAGATGTGGGGCGCGCTCTGCTCCACTCTTGGTACAGCTTTCAGCTCCCACCAGCCTCGTGCCTAGTCGCCCGTCCAATGTGACTCTCCTTTCCTGCACAGGCGCGCCCCCGTGCTGGACGCAATCCTCACGGCGCTTGAAGCGGTCTCACCCGACGGCAAGCGGCCGGTGCGGGTGACCAAGACGGCAGTTGGGCGGCTGAAAGTGGACGCGCTGCGCTCGCTGCTGGAGGAGCTGGGAGATGATGGCCGCGGCAACAAGGAAGCGCTGGTGGCCCGCGTGCTGCGCATCGCGGGTGCTGAGGATGAGCTGGCGCGGCAGCAGGCGGCTGAGGTGGCGGCGGTGCAGCGGCAGGAGCGGCACAAGGAGGGGTGAGGGGCGAGGGGTCCGGTTGGAGCAGTGGTAGAAGCTGCTTGCTTCGCTGAGTGGTGCTAGCTTTGGCTGTCAAAGGCAGACACGCCGTAGCCACCCAGCTGCTTGCCAGCTGCCCGCAGCAATCCCCTGGGCAGCCCAGCGTGCCCCACCCTCGTCCCCCACCGTCACCTGGTCCTCCCGCCCGCCACTCCTGTCATGCAGCGTGGTGAGCCGGCGGCAGCTGGCGGCACAAGCAGCAGTAGCAAAGCGGCTGGCAGCGGCAGCTGAGCGGGGCGGGTATGGCATGCCGGAGGCCAGCCTGCGAGAGGCACACCGGCAGCTGGCAGCGGCAGGGGAAGTTGGCGACTACAGCCGCATCTTCAGCCCGGAGGAGGTGGCCGACATCCTGGCAGGTGCGCCGCCAGAGTTGGCGAACCTGCTGGCTGGCTTGTCGAACTGCGCCGGCTACATTCTTCCTTTGACACCGTGTGCCCAGATGCAGTCGCCGTAAGGGCAAGCAGACAGCAGCCGCCCACAGCAGTGGGCAAGCGCGGCCAAGTCTAGATCAAGTGGCTGATCCCCAGCCTGCGTCCCCTGCCCAACACGCCCTGCAGAGGCGCGTGCGGACGACATTGCCATCATTGATGTGCGGGGGGAGTGCCCCTTCACGGACTGGATGGTGCTGGCCACCGCCCGCAGGCGCGCATTTGTTCTGCTAGGTGGCTCTGCGTGCTGAGTGGCTGCCTCGCAGGAGGGATACCGGGCTTGATCCCGCCACCTGTTCCTGCCACCGTTGCAACTGCCCTCCTTGCCC
>RRZL01000054.1:1638124-1654948 GCA_006782975.1 Chlorella sp. Dachan
GGTGGGACTCCTGCTCTCACTCCTGCTCTGTGGGGTGGAGGCCACTTGGCCATATGTCCTGAAGCCCCTGTGTTAGGGCGTTTTCCCACATCCTGTCCGCCGGTCTCTGTGTCCGCCTTTGCAGTGGACCGCTTCGACCTGCGGCGGGACGAGGCGGACCGCCAAAGCGTGCACTTCAGCGTGGTGTGCAGCAAGGGCACCTACATCCGCTCACTGGCTGCCGACCTAGGGCGTGCGCTGGGCAGCGCAGCACATCTGACAGCGCTGCGGCGGGAGGCCATTGGAGAGTACCGCGTGGATGGCGCCTGGCAGATCCAGCAGCTGGCAGAGCAGCTGAATCAGCAGCGGCGAGAGAAGCAGCAGCAGCAGCGGCAGGAGGCGGCGGCGGCGGGAGAGGCGGCTGATGCGGCAGCAGCGCAGCCGGAGCAAGCAGCGGCGGGCGTGCAGACATAGAGCTGTAATGCCGTGTCCTGTAACTTATGAACTGTCTCAGTGGGGTTCTTATGGTGCCGCCGTCAGCAGATGAACTTGAGCCCGCAAAAAGGCAGGGTGCCCTGTGCCCAGCGCGCCGCACAGCGCGAGCGGCGGTGGCGGCGGTGGTGCACGGCGACGGGTGTTGATGTGATAGGTCCTTGCATTGTCCTTGCAGTCCACTCGTCGTCACACTGGTGCACGATCACTTGTCGGCGTGCAGCCTGGGGGCGGCTTGCAACTGGACCGGGCAGCCCCGCCACTCACCTGGCCAGCAGGCAATCGAGATCGAAGCATGGCGACCGTGGTGTGGCTGAAGCGCGACCTGCGGCTCGCAGATCACGGCCCCCTGGCGGCAGCGGCGACCGCCCGCCGCCCCACGGTTGTGCTGTACTGTTACGAGCCCTCGATGGTGCAGGCCGTGGACTTCAGTCGCTGCCACCTGCAGGTGATTTATGACATACGACTGCTGCACCTGTACTCTTTGCTGTGAACCCATCGGCACGGGTCCCTAACCTGCTCATGAAACCCATCGGAATTCCTGCGGCCGCTCCGCCCCCCTTGCAGTTCATCAACGAAAGCCTAGACGAGCTGGGCACCGCCCTGCAGAAGCTAGGTGGAAGCCTGGTGGTGCGGCACGGAGAGGTGACAAATGTGCTGGCGGCACTGTCCGCCGAGCTGGCTCCACTGGGCGGCATTGCCCAGTTGTTGAGCCACGAAGAAACGGGGACACCTGCGACGATTGCACGCAACGCGGCGGTGGCGCAGTGGGCGCAGCAGAACGGCGTTGAATGGCGGGAGCTGCCCCAGACAGGTGCGGAAGAAGCTGCAGAATGACTGTACTTGGCCGGTCATGCTGGATGGGAGCGGGTGCAAGTTGTATTCGGTTGCGTTGCCCTGCAGGCGTGGTGCGCAACCTGGGCAGCCGCGACGGCTGGGCCAAGCAGTGGACGGCGTTCATGGAGCAGCCGCTGCTGCCCGCCCCCACCCTGCTCAAGTTTGCGGGCGGGCTGGATGCGGGGCGGCTGATGAGTGCTGAGGAGCTGGGGGTGGCAGGCGACCCCAAGCCGGAAGCCATGACAGGTGCTGCGGGCAGCTGGGCAGGGCGGGCAGGGCGCCAGCTGAACGCAGACGAAGCTACGTCTTCAGCCCAGCCTGCGTACCGATGCTCAGCTGTCCTCTGCTGCTCCTGTGCTGCAGGCGGAGAGAGCCGGGCGAGGGAGCTGCTGGACTCGTTTCTGGGCGGACGTGCTGCTGGCTGTGAGCGCGACGGGCCTGCTGGGGCAGGCTGGAGGTGCATGCTGGTTGGCAACGGTGCAGCCGTCTGTAGCCCTGCCCAACCAGTCAAGCACAACAGTGACCACTGAATCTCACAGGGTGTGCATTTGCGCCCCTCTGCTGCCGCAGACTCCTCAAACATGTCCTCCCCAGTCACTGCCTGGGAGGGCTGCAGCCGCCTGTCTCCCTACCTCGCTTGGGGCTGCATCAGCCTGCGGGAGGTGTACCAGCGAACAAAGGCGGCAGCAGACGTGCTGCGAGCGGCCAAGCAGACGGGCAGCAAGGGCGGCAAGGGCAGCAGCACGGGTGGCAAGCAGCAGCAAGCCAAGGGCGGCGGCAAGCGGCAACGGCGAGGGAAGCGGCAGCAGTCGGATGACGAGGAGGAGGAGGAGGCAGAAGAGGCGGAGGAGGCCGAGGAGGCGGAAGAGGTGGAAGCCGAGGCAGGCGGGCCGGATGCTCAGGGACCAGTGAGCGGCGGCAGTGGCGGTGCCAGCGGCAGTGCGGCAGTGGGGCTCAAGGACTTGGCGGCGTTCACCGCGCGGCTGCGGTGGCGCAGCCACTTCATGCAGGTCTGCGAGCGTGTGGCTCTGCTGAGTGTGCACAGGTGTCGGCAATGCAGGCAGGTGCATGCCTGGGATGCCAAGCTCTGCTGATCCCCTCTGCTCATGCCCATTCCAACTACTTGCAGAAGCTGGAAGATGAGCCCAGCCTGGTGTCGGTCAACATGTGCCGGGCTTACGACGGCGCACGCAACGAGGAGGCACCCCCCGACGCGGCGCTCTTCGAGGCGTGGTGCACTGTGAGTGCTGTGACCGGGATCCAAGCACGGCATTGTGTGTTGTGCAAGTCTGGCCGGCTGTGCCTGAGTGTATACCCTTGCTGGCTTCTGAAGCCCAGCGTTTTCTGCATGCCACGCTCCCTGCCCAAGCAGGGGCGGACGGGCTTCCCCATGGTGGATGCGGTGGTGCGCTGTCTGCTCCAGGGCGGCTGGGTCAACTTCCGCATGAGAGCCATGGTATTCAGCTTTGCGGCATACCACCTGTGGATACACTGGTGGGTCTATTTTGCACGCGTGTGCCGGGCTGTGCCGGGCCGGGGGCAGCAGGATGGCGCTTGCACAATGCCCCTGAGCGGTGGTTGACACTCAGCTGCACACGCCAGTTCCCCGTCCCGCTGGTAATTGCCAGTATTGACTTGCTGATGCGTGCCCCACCTCCTTCCCACATGTCCTCCTGCAGGCGCTTCACCGGCGACTTCATGGCGGGCCACTTCCTCGACTATGAGCCCGGCATCCACTACCCGCAAGCACAGATGCAGGCGGGCACCACCGGCATCAACACCTTCAGGTGGTGCAGGCACTAAAGCAGCAGCAGCAGCAGCAGCAGCAGCAGCACAGCCTGCCCGCCATTGCCTGCAGACTGGCTTCAAGCGCTCAGCAGGGCGCGCCGCCACGACCTGCCACTGCTACCTGCAGGGTGTACAACCCCACCAAACAAGTCAAGGACCACGACCCAGAGGGCGTCTTCATCCGCAAGTAAGGATGGGCATCAACGGGCCTGGAGGCACAGCTGCGTTTGGTTACGAGTTTGAGTTGGCACAATTCCCCTCGGGCCGGTGGCTGGCGGCACATTGCAGCTCAAGCAGTTCACACCTGCCTGCGTTCCACCACCCCGCAGGTATGTGCCTGAGCTGGCGCAGGTGCCCAAAAAGTTCCTGGCTGAGCCCTGGCGCATGCCGGCAGCAGCGCAGCAGGCGGCAAGCTGCATCGTCGGGCGCGACTACCCTGCGCCTGTGGTGCAACCGGATGCGGGGCGGCAGAACTGCCGACAGCTGTACTCAATCAAGGCCAGCCTGAAGGCCAAGGAGCAGGCCGCCCAGGTGTACAGCAAGCATGGCAGCCGCAAGAAGCCCAACCCGCCCGGCAAGCGCAAGGCAGCAGCAGCAGCAGCAGCGGTGGCGGCGGGCTGAGGACAGGAGCCTGTTGGGCTGCGGGTGGCCTGCTGTGTGGCTCGACTGGCTGCTGCCCTGTTATGTAGCAAGGGTTCACAAAGGGCGAGTATCGCCAAAAGAGCAAATGAAAGGTGTAACAACCAAAGTGGAGCGGATCGAGCAAGGCCAAGGGGGCGAGGGTGAGATGAGGGCAGGGCATGCGTGTTGATGCGCCGCCACCTGCCAGCCAATGGGCCAGGCGGGGCGGCGGCGGTGGGTCGGATGGGTTGGTTCACAGGGCTACCAAGCGCACCGCTCAGTTGTTGGCGGCATCCTGGCTGGCGGGGCTGGGCACCGCCGGGGTGTACGGCCTGCGCAGTGGAACACGGCGGTCGTGGCTGATGGATTGGCAGTGGCTGGTGGGTTGGCGGTGTTGCCAACGCAAGCAGGCGCACGGGCACTTGCCGAGCACGCCCACGCCTGGCATGCATGCAACGCACCTGCAGCAGCGCCAGTACACCCCAGCAGTCGACACCCCCTCCCAGCCGCAGCCCTCCCGCCACCGCACCGCACCTCTGCGCCTCCCAGGCCACCTGGGCCATCATGGTGAGGGCGGAGCGCGCCTCCCGCTCGTCCTCCACAGGCCGCACAAATGGCACGCGCAGGTCGCGCGCCTCGCTGCCGTCCTGCTTGGCTGCAAGTGGGCAGAGAGGGGGGCGGGACAGGCAGCAGCACGTCGAGCGGCGTGGCCAGCATCACAAGAGCGCCGGGCTGGCATGAGGACATGTGCAGTTCAAAACAGACAGCTGGAAGGGACGCAATGCCTGCAGGCCAACCGTTGGTTGCTGTTGCAGCCGCCTGCCGTGCCTGCCCAGCCCGATACAGGGTATGGTGCATGCCCCAGCCCGCCCCCTCACCCGCGCGCATGTAGACGCCGAGGCGGTCCACCCACAGCATCTCCGCCCAGGCCATCTCCTCAAACGACTCGCCCATGGCGTGGCAGCTGCGGGGGGAGGGCAGGGCAGCGGCTCACGACGGCATCCGACAAGAGTGCTGCGCTAGTCTGTGCGGCGCTTCCTGCATCAGCATCTGCTCCTGTGCCCACGGTGCTCATGCGAGGGCGCCACACACGCGCCACGCAGCGCCCAAGCAGCAGCCTCCCCCCCGCCCACCTGATGCGCAGCATGTCCTCGGGCCGGTCCTCGTTCATCTGCCGCGTCAGCGCCGCGGCGCACGTGCGCAGCGGGTCCGTCCTCGCCGCCCGGTACGCATCGCCGGCCAGCACCTGGGGGCAGGAGGAGTGTGGAAGAGGTTCGGGACTGAGCTCCCAGCCGCTAGCTGGTGCGGCAGCTCGCCCGCTGATGACGCTGGCCATAAGTGAGAGAGATGTCTGTGGGAGCACCAGGCCAAACCACCATGTGCCATCCGCGCCCGTCCAGCCGCAGCGCACCTCAGCGCGCGCGCCGCCCGACAGCTGGCCCACGTAGAAGCAGCGGTCCACGCGCAGGCGGAAGTACAGGTCGCTGGGCTGCACAAGCAGGGGTGGTGGCCAGGGAAGGGCAGATGAGCAGTGCACGCGTGTGCCCAGGAGGTCACAAGCAGCCTTGGGGCGGAGTGGGAATGGACAGCAACGCTGATGTAGCCACAAGTCAGGCACCGCTGATGTAGCCACAGCTGCCCAAGTGCCGGCCAACTCCCAGTCTCTTTCAGCCCTTCTACCCACACACCTGCGGCGCGTCCACGCCCATGCCGCCCGCGTGCAGCGTGCTGTGCAGGTCAGCCGCCTTGGCAGCCATCTCTGTGGGGCAGGGAGAGCCAGCGGATGCAGTTGGGACGCCAGCCATCACTGAGGCAGCTGTGCTGTGCGACCGCCCAGCTCCATGCTGCACATGCGAGCTCATGCACTTGCACCCATACTAGCAGAAGCTATCAAGCACCCAGCAGGCACCGTTGCAAAATGAGCCGGCCCCTGCTCACCCTCGGAGATGGGCTCCACCTCGCCGATGAGGGTCACCCGTGCCAGCAGGCTGGCGGGCCGCTCCCCCGGCTGCACAAACAGGCTGCACTTGGAGTCGCGCTTCAGGTTGGCGGTGTGCACCGCGTCGGCGCGCAGCCGCAGGATGGGCTGGCCAGCAGCATCCAGCACATACGAGGCGTAGGTGCCCAGCGGCACGCCGTCCTCTCCCAGGGTGCACAGCGTGCCGTGGGCCACCAGGTCCACGATTGTGCGCGCCGTCTCCGCGGCCGTGGGCGTGCCGCCCGCTGCTGCACTGCTGCCGTTGCCGCTCAGGCTGGCGCTGCCGTTGCAGGCGGCCGCCGCGCCGTTGNCGCCGTGGCGGCGGCGGCGGCGGGGGCGAGCCGGGCCGCGCGCCTGCTGCCCAATGCCCGCACCACCTGGCTGCTGGGGTGCACATGCACGTTCTGCCGGCCGCTCACCGCGGGACAGGCCCGGGTGAAGGTGGACTGCATAGCGACTGCTCTGGCTGCGCTCCTGGGCTGCTGCGACGCCTGCTAGCAACTCTCCTAACACCTCTCTGGATTTTGGGCAGTGCTCGCACAACTTGCCTTGCAAGGATAGCTGCCCTCACCCAGAAGGATGGCCGCTGAGCTGGCGCGCTCCGCTCCCATGCAGTGACAAGCACTTGTTTCGGAGCCCTCGAGGACATCGGCATTTGCTGCAGAGCCGCTGTGAGCCGCCAGGCAGGCGGCCAGCTGCAGCGAGCTGTAACACAGTCGCGCAGCTTCCCGCGTCTCGCAGTTGCACAGCAGGGCTCCAGCCGCTGCTGATCAGTGCTGGCGCCGAGTTGCACGCGGCGGCAGCCCCGCGCGACAGAGGAAGGTGGCAGCCGCCGCGAGCGGTGGTGATGGCGGTCGGGGCTTCCCTGTTCGCGGTGCTGTTCACGGTTGCCTGCGCCCACGGGGCGCTTCAAGAGCTGCACCGCGACCAAGAAGGCCGTGATGTCAGCCTCGAGCTGGGCCAGCTGTGGCACAAGCAGCTGAGGTAACAAGCCCAGTTTTCACCGGCGCTCCTCTCCCGTACCACCTGCCCCCTGCCGACTTCTCACCCTGCTGCCCTGCTGGCCCTGCTGACCCGCCCACCCTGCCCATCCACCCTGGTCACCCGACCCTCACAGCGGCGGCGAGGTGGACATGGCCCACCACGCCAAGCGGCTGGGCGGCACCGCGCTGCGCATCCTGCTGCAGACGCGGCTGGGCGCGCTGTGTGCCGCCTCGCTGGCCTTCTGCTGCTCCGGCCTGGTCACCCTGGCCACCAAGGCCGTGTTTCTTGGCCAGCTGTCGCCCAGCGAGAGCTCCGAGCTGTCAGAGGTGCGGGGGAGGAGAGGAGGTGAGGGTGGAGATGTTCGCGGTGGGAGCCTGGAAACCCAGCCCTTGGCCAATAGCTGCTTCCTGTTCCGATCGGCTCTGCCGTTTTAAGCGCTGCTGCACACGGTTAGCCTGTCCGCATCCGCTCTTCCGCTGCTCTGTTGCAGCGCTTCCTCAAGTACGCCGCCCTGAAGCTTCCCATGCTGCTGCTGCTGGCCAGCTCCTCGCCGCGCTATGGAGACATCATGCAGGCGAGGAGTGACGGGGGCGGCTAGGCGGGGCGCGGCTGCGCTGCACAGCAGCCCAGCTGGGCATCTCCCTTGCGCTTTGCCAACCTGAGGGCCTGCGCGCAGCAACATCAGGCCACACTCCTGGCCAATGTTGTGACCCTCCCCCGCCCTGCCCCCACCTTGCGCCCTGCAGTGGCTGGCCTGGACCCTGGTCATGTGCTGGTTCTCCATGTTTGTGCGCCTGGCCAGCCTGCGGGGGGATGCGCTGCTGTGCTCTCCCGCCGCGGGTGCGCTGGCCAGCCACGCCCGCATCCTGGCGCTGCTGGTGGGCATCCTGGCGCAGGACTGCAGCTGGATCGCCAGCTACTGCAGCACGCTGGGCGACGGGTCAGCCAGGTGGGTGGTGGGTCGTGCAGCCAGGTGCAGGATGCTGGAGGCTCGGTGCGGGCAAAGCGGCCACTGAAGAGGTGAAACGTTCTTCCGATTATCAGCCACTTTTGGCATGCCAACTGTGCGCCTCCTGTTCTTTTCGTTCTATGTCTGCAGCCACGCACTGCTGTGGCTGCATGATGCAGTTCACGTCGCGCTCGACGCGGCGTTCTGCCTGGCCAAGTACGCCACACACGCGGTGGGCCACTGGCGGGCGGCGCAGGCAGAGGCGCGTGGAGAGGTGCGCCGTGTTGCTGCCATCAGTTGTGTCCACTGCTAGGGGGGTTGTTGGTGCTCTGGGCTGATGGATGGCCCATCTTGTGGGTTCAGGCTTTGTATGCCTGCGTCATGCACACACACTGCTTGTGTTGCCCCCACCGCGCTGGCTGCTGTGCAGGAGGCGGAGCACTGGGAGGGCCAGTCCAGCCTGGTCTACCACCTCGACCTGCTCTCCTGCCTGAGCCTGGAGAGCCTCACACTGCTGCACAACCTGCACGTCTGGTGCGCCTGCAGCCTGGCTGCCTGCTGTGCAGGTGCTGATGCCTTGCCGCTCCGCTGGCTGGGTGGCTGGAGCGAGCCCCTGCAGCGCGCCTGGGTGGCACCCTTGTGTGACCCACTGCTCGCCAACCACACCACTGCCCGTCCTGATCCTGCAGGTGGCTGCACGGCGTGCAGATGCAGCTGGCGGATGGCGCGCTGCTGCTGGAGGTGCGGTCTCCCTGGCTGCTTGTATCCTGCTCACCAGCGCCTTTGCTATCCCGCCTGCCGCTGCCTGAACCTGCCAGTGACACTTCCCATGCATCCCACCTGTCACCCCCGCAGGTGCGCTACATGCTGGGCGCGCTGCAGCAGCGTCTGGCGGGCCACGCGCGCTACCGCCGCCTGCAGCACACGCTGACGCATTCCTTCCCGGACGCGGCGCCGGGGCGGCTGGAGGGTGAGGTCTGCCCCATCTGCCTGGACTTCATGGCGGTGAGCATTTGGCTGGGGTGGGAGAGGCGGAGCCACCGTATGCTGTCGTGGCATGACCGGGAAACGCCATCAGATGCACTGCCAACCTCTGAGGCTTCCCGCTGCCCCCTCCCCACTTCCGCTTCCCTGCAGGCCGGCAAGCAGCTGCCCTGCTCGCACTGCGTGCACGCCTCCTGCCTGCTGGCCTGGCTGCAGCAGCAGAGCAGCTGCGGCGGCGGCAAGTTCACATGCCCGCTGTGCCGCGCCGACCTGGATGTGCAGCCGCCACCCAGCAAGCACCAGGGCCCGCTGCGCAGCATGCGCCTCGCAGCCCGCGCCCTGCTGCTTGCAGCAGTGGAGCTGCTGGCTGCAGCTGGGCAGCCGCCGCCACAGCGTGCTCGCCTGGCATCGCCTACCAGAGTGGCGGGGCAGGGCAGGCGCACAGTGCCGGCCCAGCATGCGATACACGCCTCTGCTGATGTGAGGGCCGCTGTGCCAGCGGCAGAGCCTGCGCCAGCACATGCCCCCGTGGATGTCGGGCCACCGCGCCGCGTCACTCGCTTGCAGGCGCGTCTGGCTGCCGCCCAGGCTGCGCCTGCTGCAGCAGCTGCTGCTGCCGCTCCATCCAGCCGCGTCCCCGGGCGGCAGCACCGCAGGATAGATGGCATGCTCGACTGAGCAGCGCGACATGCACATCAACGGCCTCATGAATAACGAATAACAAGCGGCCCCTGCGTCCTGTATGATCTGCCTGCCGCCAGGCTTGTATTAGTTTGTAGAGATGATTATGCCTGTTGTATGCCAAGATCGTGTGCTTGTTTGACCCACATATGCTCTGACCCCCTTGTTCTTGAACACAACCCGTGCGCCGCGCTGCGCAAGCGCCATGCCGTCAATTTTCCGCCCCTCCTGCAACCTTTGATTGTTCAGTGTGCGCTTTTCTGTGCCGTGTTTTTCACCGCATGAAGCCTCCTGCTGCCCTGCCCGCACCAAACAGCTGGCATGTGACAGCAGCTGTCGCAGTGCCGCATGAAGGGTGGAGGGAGGCCAGGCCACGTGAAATATTGCTCTCATTGTGAGGAATTGGGTGGGAGGGGTGCGCCCCCGCTGCAACAACAATTACATTCTCGGTGTACACACAGCTGCCAGCACGGGTCGTCAGATGCGTGGGCCGGAGGCCAGCAGGTACTGGGCGTGGAAATCAAGGTGGTCCGCCACAAAGCTGGCAATGGTGAAGTAGCTGCGGGGCAGGGAGGATGGATGGGCAGGCAGCAGCAACTTTGTGGAGGCTGGGAGTCAGCAAGCGCCTGTCGGCGTGGCCCAGAGACGCCCAGCCAATTTGCAGCAAACCCAGCTGCGCCGGCCCACGTTTGCCCCTTTCGCCATCCGCAGCACCACGCACCCTCCCTCGCCCCCCCCTCACCTGTGGTCGTAGCCCTCGTTCATGCGGCTGGTCACCTGCAGCTTGCCCTTGGCAGCCTCCTCAAACGCCCAGGGGTGCAGCTGCGGAGTGGGGTGGGGTGCCGTTGTACGGCGAGCGGCAGCAGTGGGCAGCTGGCACGCAAACCGAATGCTTCGAATCGAATGCTTCGCGCACAAATTCATCAAATATGCGGCGCAAGCTGAAACGCGCTGTAATGGGGACTGTGGTGACAACGACCACCATCCAGCGCCATTGTCAACAGCTGGGCTTTCCTTCACTCGCCCGCCCACCCACCCACCTGTGTCTGCAGGAACTCGTCGTCCGTGCCGGTGTCCATCAGCACCGGCAGCTGCGGCCCGCTGTAGCCCTTGACCAGCTCCGTGGCGTCGTACGCCTTGCCCGCCTCCTGCCCAAACGGTGTCACCAGGGTGGGGGCGCAGTTAGCTAATGCAATAACAAGGGCAAGCACTGCAAATCAAGTCCGCCTGCTGGACAGTCCGGTGACCTTATCTCCCTCACTGCCCCTGCCCCTGTCCCAGCCCCGCTTGGGTTCCCCTCTCCTCCCTGCTCGGCTTCCCCTCTCCTCGCCCCCTGCCCCACCTGCCAGCCGTCCCCCAGGTAGCCGGCAAACGCCTTCTGTCCCCATGGCACTTGCGTGGGGTTGCAGATGGGCGCAAAGGCGGAGACCGACTTGAAGGCGGCGGGGTTCTTCAGCGCGAGCACCAGCGCGCCGTGGCCGCCCATGCTGTGCCCGCAGATGGAGGCCTGCAGGGGTGGGTGGGTGGGAGGGGGGCATGCCACGGCGGTTGCAGCATCGCTAGCCAGGGTTGACACCCCGCCAGACATGCCCGAGCTCCGATCCCAACCGCGTCAGTCAGTAACACACCACCTCCCTGCCACCCCGCCTCCCAGCCGCCCCACTCACGTTGTCAAGGTCCAGGCCCGGCAGCGTGCGCAGCACCTGGGGCAGCTCCCGCAGAATGTAGCTGCGCAGCGGGGGAGGGCAGCAGATGGGGTTGCGTCCTTTAGGTGCCACCATTGGCAGCGCAGGATGACGGAAGAATAGCTATTTGCGACCCACTGGCGTCCAGGCACCAGCTGCTGCAGCGGACAAACAGGCGCTGGTACCAGCTGCCCCGCCCACCCCACCTGTACATGCGGTAGTTCTTCCACTTGTCGGCGGTGGCTGCACATGGACAAGCATGGGGCGCGTGTTAAGTTGGCTCACGCGGCAACCAGGAGAAGTTGGTGACACTGCTGGTCACCCCCCTGCCCTGCTGGAACCATGGCAGTGTGTGTGCCACACCCTTGAGCGCACCATCGACGTAGAAGCCCGCCCCAGTGCCAAAGTCCCAGCTGCGAGCAGTGTGGGGCACAGAAAAACGTCAGCGGCAGTTTGTCGCTGCGCAGTCTAGATGGAAGGGCCAGTGCAGGCTGGTCCTGAACCCATCATCGCCATCGGCCTGCCGGCTGAAGCTGAGAGACACCAAACAGCGCCGCACCTGTCGTCCTCGCCCTGAGAGTGTGGGTAGGGGCAGCGGGAGGGCAAGCCAGCTGGTGAGCAATCGACAACAGCCTGCAACTTGTAGCAGCACTAGCGGCTACAGTCACAATCACCCTCGCGCAAGGCTCCTGAACAAAGCCACCACCACATGCTGCTGCCACGTCCTCTGCAGCCCCCACCTCAATGCCCAGGCCGCGGGGCGAGGTGTCGGGCGCAACCAGGGCCAGGCCCAGCTCCGCCGCCCGCCGCTGCGCCCCTGCCTGCAGGTACGGCAGGCACGGCAGGCTCGTGGCTCGGTGGCCAGCTCATTTCAGTTGGCTGCGGGGCTGCATGCTGGCGTGGTTTGGGCTGTTGCTTGGTTGCACACCCATAATGAGCCGCTGACAATGCGCAGCCTGCCTTTTGGATGAAGTTGTCGTCTGTGCACGTGAGGCCGCTCAGGTACCACACCACCTGCAGACAGGGGAGAGGCAACGTATCAAAGAGCAGTGGTGCCTGCCAGCCTGCGAGCAGCCTCAGGGATGCGCGCCCGCCTGCTCCGACGCCCAGGCTGCTACACGGCACGCTGGGACCTGTTGCGCACCGGCACTTCGGCGCCCTGCGCCGACGCCGCGGGCGGGAAGAACACACTGAACACCATCTCGCAGCCCAGCTCCGCGCTCTGGTGCTTGTACTTGCGGACCCAGCCGCCAAACATCTGCTACGAGGGAGAGGGCGGCTGGCATTGAGGGACCAGGGCTGCTGTGGGGCATGCCGGGGCGAGGGATTGCCGTGGTGGAGCTGCGGGGTGAGCGGCAGGCGGCGGCGCCGGCGGCAGGTGCGCGGGTGAAGCGAGCCGGCTGTGGCGCCCTGCAACCGGCTCAATTGTGTGTGATGCAGCTTGTACAACGCATGGTGGGCGCCCCGCTTGCCTTGTTGCTCTTCACGAGTTCGGGGGCGCTCATTGCGGCTGGCTGCGGCGGGTCTGGCCGGTGATCGGCAAACTGCAAAAGACGATCTGTCTGTGGGCGCCGTGATGGCGGGGTTTGGCGGGCTTGCCTGCCACCGTCTTTCCAGCTGGGCCCATGAAATCAAAATGGCAGCCGCCGGCTTGCGGATCCTTGGTCCACGCACTTCCCATCACTGCAGAGGCCCTGCTGCAGCGGAGGGAGCAGTGGGCTGTCCGGCACGATGGACTTTGCAGCCGACCGACGTGAGTGCCTGGCGGGGCGCTCGTGGCTGCTCAGCCGCCACTGCGAACCGATCGGAGCTGCTGGAACCCCTCTGCAGAGGCGCTGGAGGACTTCCTGCTCAACTTTCTGGCGGTGGAGCAGGATGGGGCCGGCAAGACGGTGACGCGGCCCAAATACATGGCGATGCTGGTGCGATGGGCTCACGGGCCCAGCCGGTCGCGCCGCCGATGCCGCCAGTTTAAATGCCTGGCCCGTGCCCGCCCGCCGCCCGCCCACTCCACCCTCCCCTGGCGCTGCTGCTGCTGCAGCAAGAGATTGCCAACCGGCGGCGCACGCAGCTGGAGGTGGAGCTGGACGACCTGGAGGGGTACAGCAAGGACGCGGAGCTGGTCAGCCACATCGAGCGCAACACGCAGCAGTACCTGTCGCTGCTGGCCGAGGCGGCGGACCACATCATGCCGCAGCCCACAGAGGAGAACCTGCCGGAGGACGTATTTGATGTGATGCTGGACCAGGTGTGTGTGTTTGGAGGGGGGGGGCGGCGGGTCCGTTCACGTTGATCGAGTGCGGGGGCCAGCGGGGAGTGCGTGTGGCCTGGCTGAAGGCGTGTACCAGTTGTGCAACAGACACATTGCGCTGCATGTGTTGTGCAAGTGCTGTTGGCCTCCTGCTGCCGAGGCGGCTTGCAATGTGGGACAGGATGTGCATGAAACGTGTGGACCCTGCTGGGAGGGGGGAGGCTATGCAGGACCCGGCAACATTGGGGCACAAGCGTGTGCTGGGGCACAGCATGCTGCACACGTGGGTTCCGTGGCCAGCTGTCCCCCCAACATGCAACCGCTCCGCGTGCGCTCGGCTGGCTGCAGAGGCGGCGTGCGCAGGAGATGACGCGCTCCCAGATGGAGGTGGAGGGGCGCACCGAGGCCAGCCCCAACTTTGCGCTGCCGCCCAGCCTGCTGCGCCGGTGCGCGGCCTGGGCGGGGAGTCGGGCGGCAATGTGCACAGGCAGCCCGTGACCTGGCGGTTGGCGATCAGCCCGGCCGTAAATGCTGAGCAGTTGCGTGGTGTGCATTTGGTCGTGGATGGCAGCTGTAGCGTGCATGCTCGTCGTTCCACCATTGTCCCATGGCACACGCACTGACCCTCCCTCTCCCTCCCCCTCCTCCTGCCCCAACCAACCGCAGGTACGAGGTGCTGGTGAAGCCACGCAGCAAGGCGGCCCGCCGCAAGCTGCGCGACATCTCCGCCGACTGCATCGGCGCGCTGGTCACCTTCAAGGGCATCGTCACGCAGGTGGGCGGGCGGGGGGGCGAGCAGAGCATGGGGAGGCAGGAGGAGCGGCATGGGGAGGAGCGGCGAAGGGACATGGAGGATGCACTGGGCACGCAATTGGGTGCACTGGTGCAAAGCGTACTTGCTGGCAACTGGCTGCTGCGGCGTGCGGTTCCCCCCTCCCCCAGGTGTCGGATGTGCGGCCGCTGCTGACTGTGGCCACCTACCTGGACGACCAGACCGGCTTTGAGATTTACCAGGAGGTCAGCGCAGCGCAACACGTGGCTTGATGCACATTTCCTGCCGCGCAGCCGCCGAGGCACAGCGTGACGGCTGTGGCATTGGGCACGTGTCGACTTGCCTGTGCATCCCGTACTGGTTGCCGATGCTGTCGCTGTCGCATGAGCGCTCAGTAGCTCTCCAATTCGCCACACACGCCGCCCTGCAGGTGACCGGCAAGAGCTTCAACCCGCTGTTGGAGGCGCCGGATGAGGTGAAGAAGATGAACGGCGGCAAGAGCGAGCTGTTCATGCAGGTACAGGCTGGGTGGGCGCCCTCTGCTGCCTGCTCTGTGCTGGCGCCCCTGCTGCGTTGCCGCCTGCCAGCTTGAGGTGGTGCATGCACACCCTGCAGGGCGTCGCCATCGCTTGTGTGGTGATGGCTTGTTTGGTTTTGAGGCAGCAGCCTGGCACCTCTGCCGCCCCCGTGCGCTGGGCTCACTCAGAGTGCCTGCTGCACTGCCCCGCAGGTGCGCGGCTCCAAGTTTGTCAAGTACCAGGAGTGCAAGATCCAGGAGTCGCCCGACGAGGTGCCCCAGGGCTCCACCCCCCGCACCCTCATGGTGCACCTGCGCGGCAGCCTGACCCGCAGCCTCAAGGCAGGCGACAGCGTCACGCTGTCCGGCATCTTCCTGCCCGAGCCGTACACCGGCCAGGTGAGGGGTGGGGAGACATGTTGTGGCGCCCGAGTGCTGTCGTTGATGCAGCTGCGGCTCGCTTGCTGCTTGGGCATTGCTCGGTGTTTGAGGCCAGTGAGGACCGCGTGATTCAGCTGGTGAGACATGGGCAGAGGCCAGCAGCACCAGACCGTGGCAGCTCACCCATGCTGCCTGCCGCCCTGCTTGCACTCCCACCGCCCTTGTGCAGCGCGCCATGCTGCGGGCCAGCCTGCTGACCGCCACCTACATGGAGGTGATGAGCGTGAAGCAAAACAAGATCAGCTACCAGGTGCGCACAAGAGGGGCTGGGGCTGGGGTGGGCTGCTGCTTGCTGCTGGGTCAGGGCATGGGTTTGCTGTTGGGTCAGGGCATGGGACCCTGACGCCCCTGGCTGGTCAGCGCCTGCCCAGCTTTACAGCTGCTTCAGGGCGGCTGCTTGTTCGGGCCCCACACCTGCACGGCCTGCTTGCAAAACTTGCCCCCTGCCCCACCGCCCCCTCCTCCCCTCAGGAGATGAACCTGAGCGAGGAGCAGCGGGCGGCGATTGAGGCCATGACTGAGGAGGGAGACATCTACAGCCGCCTGGCCACCTCCATCGCACCCGAGGTGGGTGCCTGCTGGTTTAGTTTAGCGTGGGCCGTTGAGCCACAGACAGCATGCCAGCACACCTGGGCTGCACTGCCAGAGTTGTGCGTGGGCCGCCGAACCATGGACAGCATGCCAGCACACCTGGATGCATGCACAGCGAGCCAGGCAGCCAACGTGATCTCCCATGTGCACATGCCTGTGAAGATCTACGGCCACGAGGACGTGAAGAAGGCGCTGCTGCTGGCCATGGTGGGCGGTGTCAGCAAGGTGAGGCGTGCGCACGGGGGAAGGGAAGGGGGCCGGAGCACGCTGGGCAGCTGGGCGGACTCGACATGCATGCAGGCCTTGAGCGCTGCCTTGCGCTGCGTGAGTGCTGCTGCTCGCGGAAGCCTACCGCTGAGCAGGCCTCCAGCCCAGGCTGCCTCACGCCTCCCGCCCTGCGCCCCACACCTGCCACCCCCTCAGGTGCTGCCCGACGGCATGAAGCTGCGCGGCGACATCCACGCCTGCCTGATGGGCGACCCTGGTGTGGCCAAGTCGCAGCTGCTGCGCTACGTGGCACACATCTCGCCTCGCGCCGTGTACACCACCGGCAAGGGCTCCTCAGGTGCAGAGGGGAGGGGCGGGAGAGGGGGTGGGCTGGGCTGGGCTGGGGTGGGTTGGGGCAAGTGTGGGGCAGCGGCGTGGTCGCACTGCACGTGCTCAAGGCCCATGCAACTGGGAGGAGTCGACCGCTCGGGGAGAGCTCTGCACCTGACCCAGCACCCTGTCCCCGCACCCCTCCCCGCTCCCCTCAGGTGTGGGCCTGACTGCGGCGGTGATGAAGGACCCCACCACCAACGAGATGGTGCTGGAGGGAGGCGCGCTCGTCATGGCAGACAAGGTGGGCGGGGCAGGCGCAGGTGCAAGGGCGGGGCAGGAGCAGGTGCAAGGGCGGGGCAGAGCCGGCGGGGCTGCTGCAATATTACAGCGGCGGTGTAGACAGATGGCACGTGCACGGCAGCCTTTCACAAGCTTCTCGGTATGGGCCTCTGGCGGATGGCAACCACCCCATGTTCGCCCCACTGCTGCACAGGGCATCTGCTGCATCGACGAGTTTGACAAGATGGAGGAGGGCGACCGCACCGCCATCCACGAGGTCATGGAGCAGCAGACGGTGAGGGGGCGGGGAGCGGGGAGCGGGCTGCGTAGTGGGCGCGCAGGGGGCAGGGGCAGGCTGCTCGTCAAGACAAAGGGTGCGAAACCTCGGCTGTAAGCACATCAGCGCATCTCGTGTCCACCCTCCCCTTTCCCTCCCCTCCCTCTCCCTCCCACCG
>RRZL01000054.1:1656245-1699603 GCA_006782975.1 Chlorella sp. Dachan
GCTGCTCCGCCCGCCCCCCCTCAACCCGCCCAGATCTTCTCACGCATCCGTCAGCACGCGGAGCGCACCAAGCGCGATGCCTACTCCTGGGCAGACCTGCTCGACTTCCTGGGCACCAGCTTCAAGGCAAGCGGAGGGGGGCTGGGGGGGGAAGACGTGGTTCTGGGCCTGTTGCACTGCGCACGTGCCGTGCCAGTACTGGTGGGTGCATCTTTGCAACGTGCTGCTGTGATCAGAGTGGGCTGGCTTGCACACGTGCACCAGCATGGCTCGAATGCATACCCCTGCACACACTCCCATGGCGTGAATTCGTTTCCCCGGTTGGCCCGAGCTGGCCTGCTGGGATTTTAGCGCGCCTAGAGCAAAGCCGTGCTGGCCTCCCCAGCGGCAGCAGCGCATGCTGCCGCTGCTTGTGGTGGGCGCCTGCCTGTTCCCCTCACAGGCAGCCGCCCAATCTCATGTGGGCGGCCAGCACACAACCCACACCCATTATGCCCTCCATTGCACCCATGGCACCCGGCATTTCTGCGTCTCTGCACTGTCGGGCATATGCCCGCTGCCCTATGCAGCCTGCCCACCCACCCACTCCTGCCTGCCTGCCTGCGCCCCTCCTGCCCACTGTTGCGCAGCCCGAGCAGATCCGGCAGTGCCTGGTGGACTATGCCTCCATCAACGTCTGGCAGCTGCAGGGCGCCGACAGCGAGGCGCCCAGCATCATGCTGGCGGCGGCGTGAGCCGGCTGACTAGAGGGCGCACCACCGCGGCAGCCTCTGCCGTGATGCCTGGGCCGGGCTGCTGGGAAAGCAGTTGTGTTGCTGGCACGGGGGCACGGCGGGGCTGCCGCTGGGCGCGCCCTGTATTGACGCTCGCTGTCTAGGACTTTGACTTGATTGACCACCAACCCGCCCTCTGTAAAACTACGCGTGTGTGGGTGGGTGCGCATGGAAGAGAGCACAGACAGGTTGCAAGCATTGCAAGCAATTGCGGACGGCGGCAGCGGCGCTGTGGCCTCATCTGGCCGAGCAGCCGAGTTTGCGGTAGTTGTGCGGAACGACCCATCACATCTCGAGCCGTCCGGATTCAGAATCTGAGCGGCAAAGCTTTCGCGCCGCGAGCAACTCCCAGCGCCCCGCCCTGTTGGCTGCCACGCGACCATCGGCGGCGATCCAGCTGGCACAAGGCCCTCTTGAGGCGCGCCGGGCGCTGGAGGACCAGGACGGCACCGGCGCTCGCGGCAGACGGTGCCGCAGCGGGCTCAGGTGCTCTGCCGCGATTGCTCAGGGCAACAACAGGTCGTTCATGGCTCCATCGGGGGGCGTTGCACACCCTGCTGCTCACTGCCGCTCACCGCCGCCGCCGCTGCCAACCCTGCCCCCAGGCCGTTTAGCCACGCCCCATGCCCATCGTCAGCGAGCGGGCGGCCAGCCGGCAGAATGTGAAGAGCAGCATTGCCAGCCAGTTCTGGGAGCAGCCGGTGCACTCTACCAAGTCGCTGGATGGGCAGCTGTGGTCGCTGCCGTGCGAGCCGCCCGCCCTCAACCTCACTGGCTCTTCGGGCCTGTCCCGCACCCAGCAGCTGCTGGCGGCGCAAGCCGTGCGCGTGCCCTTCTTCCCCTCCTATGACGGCACCAGCGAGGGTCTGGTAAGTGTGGGACTGGGGAAGGCTGCAGGGTATTGGGGCGGGGGGGCTTGCCAAGCCGAACATGCACTACACGTGGACATTGCTGATGCGACTCTGATCACAAGTGCCTTAAAACTGCCGTATGCTTCCCACACCCCCTCCATTCCCAGGTGCTGGACCGGGTGATTGCCAAGGCGGGCGGGCGGCGCTGGTGGACGACGCTGAGCGGGCGCGTCAAGGCGCAGCGCGCATACAACCTGGGCGCCAGCGGCCGCGTGGGCAAGGTGGGTTGGGCTGCTTGCGAGCTGAGGCAGTGGACGACTGTGCTGCACAGGCATGACTGCGAGCTGCTCCCTGCCCGCCAGCGCATGCCGTCATCAATCCGGCTTGAGCCTCCCATGTTGCGCCCAACCACCGCTTCTCTGGCACCGCCCACCCTCCTTGCCTCTGTCTCAGCTGGAAGCCGCGCGCGACCTGGGCAACTATGGGCTGTGCGCCCGCAGCCGCGTGCAGCTGGGCCGCCGCCTGGCGCTGAATGCGGTTGTGGAGGCGCCCGATACGCATGCCTTGGTGCAGCGGCTGTCTGAGCTGCGGGAGGCGCATGCTGCAGCCGCAGCCAGCAGCAGCGGCAGCGGTGCGGCAGCGCCCGGCCCTTCAGCTGCCGCTGCCTCCCTGGCAGCCGACGGACCTTCTGTGAGCACCGCAGGCGGCGGCGGGGCCAGCGGCCCACAACGCCGGCGGGGCCATACTGCCAACCCCCCAGAGCTGGAGCCGTGCATGGCCCACGCCTCGCTGCGCTGTGTGCTGCCGGGCCACGACCTCACAGCCACAGCCGGGTACAACCTGCAGTATGTGGACAGCACAGGGGATGTCAGCCACGTGCCGCTGGCGGTCAGCTTGGACCTGGCCTCGCACGACCGCCAGGATGGGCTGCAGTACCGCGTGGGCCTGCACCAGGTGCGGGCAGTGGTTGGTGTGTCAGGCACAGGGCTGGGCCATACTGTAGCAGTGTGGCATGCGGTGGACAGCTTTGATGGTATGCATGTGGAAGCCTGTGGGTGACAGGACGAGGACTGCACCTTCACGTTGTTATTCGCACGCCCGGCCGCTTGCAGGTGACGGCGCCGGCGACCGAGGCAGCCCCGCGGCCAGGGCACTCGCAGCGCTGGCGCACCAGCCTGCATGCCCAGGGTGCCCTGGCTGTTGAGGGCGAGGCACACATCTGGCGGGGCGGCAGCAAGGACAAAGACAAAGAGGGCGGCAGCACCGGCAACACTGCTGCAGGAGGCAGCGGCCAGGCGGGCAACGAGGCGGCAGCGAGGCAGCAGGACAAGGGCAGTGGGAGCGGCGGGGCTGCAGAGGAGGCAGGGGGCAGTGAGGAGCCTCGCCGCACCAAGCTGGCCTCAGCCCTGGAGCGTGCAAAGGCGGCAGATGAGGAGCCAGCTGTGCCGCCACGCAAGCAGCGGCGGGGGAAGAAGGGGGATGCAGCGCAGCAGCCAGGGGGCGAGGCTGCAGGAGACGGGGAGCAGCCAGCTGAGGGGGCGGGGCCCAGCGATCAGCAGGCAGCAGCGGCACGCCCAGCAGAGGAAGCCGGCGCTCCTGCCCAGGCGGCCACAGCCGGAAGTGATGCAGCAGCTGAGCAGCCTCAGCAGCTGGGCCAGCCGCCTCAGCGCCAGCCGGGTGCAGCGCTGGAGAGCTTCATTCGGCCGCTGGAGCAGATGGGGGAACGAGTGAGTGAGATGGGGGAGCGCGTCAGCGACCTGCTGCATCGCCACACGCACCCGCAAGAGCAGGCGCCGCAGGCTGCAGGTGGGGCACCAGACACTCAGGCAGATGAGAGCGGCTACGCCGCCAGCGCCAGCAGCGATGCTGAGGAGCAGCGGGTGCAGTCGCCCAACGGCAGTGCCGACAGCGGCAGCTGCAACGGTGGCAGCAGCAAAGGCAGCAGCAGCCCCCACGCGTCTAGCCTGTTTGGCGGCCTGTCCTCTCAGGCCATCACAGCCACCATCCAGGACAGCGCGGCGTTGCTGCAGCGCGTGAAGGACTCTGTTCAGCAGCTGACCGGCAACGTGCAGGTGCGGTGGTCGCCGCGCGCTGGGCTGGGCTGCAGCTGCAGCTGGGCGGGCTGGGTTTGATTGCCGACTGGTTGATGCGCTTGCCAGCCAGGCAGTGGTTGCCAACCCTTGTACATCGCCCTGGCTGTTTCTGCCCTGCTGCCTGCAGGACGGCTCGCTGCAGCGGCTGTCGCAGCAGCTGGTGGACAGCCGTCAGGAGAAGCCGCGGCAGCGGCCCTACAGCATGCTGCTGGCGCAGGTGGGGCTGGCGGGCGTGCAAGGGCGGATGGGAGGGCGGCACTGCGTGGCTGGCTGTTGGTCGGCTGCGGCTGGGCCCAAGAGGTTGCAGCCTGGTGGGCAGCCGCTGCGCAGGCCAGCTCTCACGCGCCCAACTGCTCCCCACTCCTCTGCCCCCACCTTGCAGCCCCACCTGAAGCTGAACGCCGCCATGGGCTGCCTTGCCCGCATGCCGCTGCCTCCACTGCGCGGTTTCTCCTTCCCTCAAGCCTCGCTGGAGCCGCTGGAGCCGCATGGCAGCGGCAGCAGCGGGCAGGCGGGCGGCAGCAGCAGCAGGGCGGCACATGCGCGGCAGGCCTCCAGCTCCAGCCTCATCTCGCGTGCCAGCTACTCCAGCCAGCTGGCGGAGGCCTGGCAGCCCTACTTCAAGTGAGCGGTGTGCTCTGGGTGCGAGGACGCTGTGCGGGAGGGGTGGGCAGCTCGACTGCCAGGGCTTGCTGAGCAGATTATCAATGGGCAGTCGGCATTGCTGCTCCCATGGTGCGGCTCACCGCCCCACCGCGCACCAACTGCCTCTTCCCCGCTCCCAACGACCCCGTGCACAGGGGCACCGCGCTGCGCGTGTTTGCTTCGGCCGGCATGTCGGGCCAGCTGGGTCGCTTCACCCGCCCCTTCCTGGACTACACAGCCGCCTCGGCGCGGGTGGATGTGGGGCTCACCTCGCCGCACGTGGTGGGGGTGGTGCCCGACCCAGCCACCCTCACGCCGGACGCCGCACACCGCCCCGACAAGCACCGCGCGTTTGCGCTGGAGGGGCGCGGTGCCTGGCACGCGCTGTCGGTCAGCCTGGCGCAGCAGGTGTTTGGGCCGGTGAGTCAACCTGGGGGGCAGGGTGGGTGGATGGGTGGTGGCGGATATTTAAACCGGCTGTTGGGGGGATGAGGCCGGCGTTCACTGGCTGGCCAGCCTGACCGATGCAGTCCTCGGAAAGCAGCAGCATCAGCCAACTATGCAAAATGTCTTTTTGCTGCCCATGCCACCAGCGCCCCTGCTCGCCCCCACCCCCACCAACGCCCCTGCTCGCCAGGTGCGGGCCCGCGTGGACGCGCGGTTTGCGCTGGACCCCACCAGCATCCCCGCCAGCGAGGGCGAGCGCTCCACGGTGAAGGGCGTGCTGCAGACGGTGCTGAGCATGCGCCCCTCCCTGCTGGAGACGGTGTACGGCTTTGACGTGGTGCTGCCCGGCACAGAGGGCGCCGCCCGACTTGCCGTCTGGTGCTCGCCCAAGCGCCGCGAGTGCATGGCGGAGCTGCGCCTCTTTTGAAGGGGCCGCTGGCGTTCCGGTGGGCGCAGCAGCTAAGCAGTTTTTGTTTCTCTCTGATGAGGGATCTCCATTGCAAAGCAACAGTGCAATCCAATGCCGAGGTGCAGCACGCAGCTTGCGCTGCCGGCGCCGCCGCCGCTGCCGACATGCATGCAGGCCTCCCGTGCCCGGCCCTGTGCTCATAACGCTGCCACAACATACAAGCCATCGTATCAGCCGGGCGGAGAACATGGGCAAGCAGCAGCCAGGCGGGGGGCACCGCCGCAAGCAGGGCGGCGGGCCCAAGCAGCGCGGCAAGCCCACCAAGACTTCCGGCAAGCAGAAATCCACCAAGGGGAAGATCCGGGACCTCGAGCGCCTGCTGAAGAAGGTGGGTCGCAGGCCGGCATGCTCCACCGCTGCCCTGCTGCCCACCAGCACCGGGCCAGGAGCACCTGTGAGTCACGGCAGCGAGGTTGCAGCGCAGGACGGGGCGGCTGCTCGCCGCCCTTCAGAAGCGCTGCCGCCGCCGCCACTGCCGCCCGCGGCTTGTGGGGCGCAACGTGCACCCTGCCCTCCGTTCCGCAACACCAGCAGGACCTGGACCCCAAGATGCGGGGGAGGCTGGAGGCCAAGCTGGAGGAGCTGCGCGCCTCGGCAGCGGAGGCAGCGCGCAAGGAGCTGGAGCGCAAGTATGCCGTGCGCTACCACAAGGTGCGTTTGATTGCTCTCCCATTTCCCTTGGCTGTCAAGCCAAGTGCTGCAAGCCGCATGCCAGTGCTGCAGGCCGCATGCCGCACTGCGGCGTTGCATTGCCATCCCTGCTGCTGGCGGGTTGTGGATTGCACCTGCCAGGTGCAGCAGCTTGTGGTGGCCCAACCTCACGCACTTCGCACCGCCGTGGCCCTGCGCTCCACTCACTGGTGTGGCTTGGATGTTGGCCATGCCCTCGCCTCCCTGCAGGTCCGCTTCTTTGAGCGCGTCAAACTGGAGCGGCGGCTGCACCGCCTGCAGGCGCAGCTGGCAGCGGCAGACAAGGCAGCCAGCGCGGGTGGAGACGCAGATGGCGCGGCGGCAGGCGGCGCCACGTCGGCCGAGCAGCTGCGGCAGCAGATTGCGGCTGTGAAGGAGGACTTGGAATACGTGCTGCATTTCCCAAAGGCCGAGAAGTTCGTCAGCCTGCTGCGCCAGGCAGAGACGCCTGAAGCGCAGGTGGGGCGCAGCTAACGCCCGCTGCTGGTGCCGGAGCTCGTGGTTCTGCAGAGTGTGGTGGCGGTGCCTGCTGTCTCGCTGTGGAGCCGTGCTCAGCAGCTGTGGAGCTCAGCTGCACCCCTGTGCACCCACCCCACTCTGCTGCCCTCGTCCAAATCCCCGGTGCAGGCCACCTTGGACGCTGAGCGGGCGCGGCTGCGGGCCCTGGTCAAGCGCCAGCTAGCAGAGGCAGCCATGCTTGCGGAAGCGGATGAGGGGGCGGGCCTGGTGGCGCAGGCCGGCACGGCGGCCGTGGGCGGCGCAGCGCAAGTGTGTGGCTGGGTGTGCAAGCTGTGCTGCGCGGCGGGTTTGAAGGGGTGCGCGATGTTTTGGGAGTGGCTTGACATGTGGGGTTGGGCTGGAGGCAGGCAGTGGATGCTTGGCGGCTGCTGACTGCTCGCTCACTGTGCTCCTGCCGCCTGTTGCTGGTGCAGCCTGATGAGGAGGAGAGCGAGGAGGAGGAGGCCGACGACTTCTTCCTGGGCAGCGATGATGATGAGGGCGAGGCAGCAGCAAAGCAGCCAGCCGCAGCAGCACCCGTGGCGGCAGCACCTGCAGCCAAGAAAGCGGCGCAGCCAGCGGCCGGCAAGCGCAAGCAGCCGGCGCCGCCCAGTAGCAGCGAGACTGAGGATGAGGATGAGGTGGAGGAGGACAGCGAGGATGGGCTGGCAGCAGGGCAGGGCGCGCCGCTGGGTAGCAGCGATGGCGAGCAGGAGGAGGAGGCAGGCCCTAGCAGCGACAGCAGCGAGTCTGAGGAGGAGGAGGAGGAGCGGCAGCAGCGGCCGCAGCAGCATGCAGCGGCACCACCCAAGCAGCAGAGCGGCAAGGCGTGGCAGCAGAAGGGCGACCAGCAGCAGCGGTGTGAGGCGCGCGGCGGCGGAATGAAGCCGTGGCAGCAGCAGAGCGGGGGCAAGCAGCAGCGGCAGCAGGAGGGTAGCGCAGGCAAGAAGCTGTGGCAGCAGCACAAGAGTGGCGGCAAGCCGTGGCAGCAGAGGGAAGGCAGCAGCGGCAAGCCGTGGCAGCAGAAGGATGGGGGCGGTGGCAAGCCATGGAAGCAGCAGGGCGGCAGCAAGCAGCAGGGCGGCGGCGGCACGACAGCCAAGCCAGCGCCCAAGCCAGCAGCCAAGCCTGGGGAGAAGCTACCGCTGCGCACACGTGCCGAGGGCGGGCGCAAGCGGCGGAAGAAGTAGAGAGGGCAAGCAGCCTAGCACTGGTGGTCCTGTGCACCCCTCTCACTTGCTGCCTGTAATGCCTTCTTCAGAGTCATCTCACAGTCATTGGGTGCCGGGTATGGCGCGGCTGAGCTCGTATGTTCGTTCAGGTAAGGGAGAGAGAACAGGGGGAGTGAAAAGCCAGGGGCGTTTGGTCCCCCATGAAATCACTACGGTGGGGGCGCGGATGAAGCGTGCGGCTGGACCCCACCCGGAAAGCCGGGGCGGGTGCTGTGGCGGACGAAAGAAGGACAGGAGGTGTCACGAAATGAGAGCAGACCAGTGTGTGCGTGTCGGGACGGAGTCATTTGCTTCATTCAGGGAAAAGGAAGGTCATGAGTCAAGTGCTGGGGCGCCGGGGGCGCGCAGTAAAGGGGATTGGGAGAGTGCCGCAGGCAGGGGTGCGTAGAGAGAACAGGGGCTACAGCGTGGGGGGGTGCTGGGTGGAGCGGGAGAGCACAAGGCGCACTGCCTTACAGAGCGAAGTGGAACAGGCTGGGGAGCAGCGGGCGGGACGTCAGGCGAGCTGTCAGGCGCGGCGGCCGCCGCCAACTGTGGTAACTCTCTTCTAGCTGGTCTACGGTCAAGGGGTGGCTAGCTGTCTACTGAGGTCTACAAAATTCTACTGCAGCTGGGCGGGGCGGCCCGGCGCTCGCGCGCCCAAGGCGGCCCCACTCAGTCCACCAGCATGGCGGCGACGTCCTGCGGCGGCGGCGAGCTGGCGCCGTTGGGCACCAGGTGCGAGCGGGAGGCGCACGAGAAGATGAGCACCACGCGCGCCCACTCGGCATCATACTCCGGATATGAGTGCTGCTCGTGCATGCTGCGCCAGATGGGCCGCAGCTGCTCCGCGGCCTGCACGGGGCGGCGGCGCAGGGCGGGCACGGCGGCAGTCAGCCAGGGGCAAGGGACGGACAGCGGCAAGCGCACTGGGACGGCAGCGGCACCTATGCGCTGGTGGGCACACACGCGCAGCCGCACGCAGCGGTATCTCAACAACCAGCATCCCCACGCTCCAGGCAAGCCGCCCTGCCTGGCTGCCGCGCACCTGGCTGGCCTGCAGCTCCACTAGCCGTGCCTTGGCAGCCGCCAGGTCGGTGGGCAGGTAGGAGCCAAACTGCTGCAGCGCCGCGGGCCAGGCATCCTTGTCAAACGCCTCGAGCGACACGCTGAGGGCCGCCGCCGCCATCAGGGAGGGCGCGTGGCCGCTGCACTCCAGGTCCAGCAGCGCAAGTTGCAGCAGGAAGCTGCAGGTGGGAGAGGGCAGGCGGGGGAGGGCGAGTGGTGTCAGCGGCCTGGCGACAGTTGGTCGGCTGTCCGGCGCGGCATGACACAGGGCGGTTATCCGGCACGCCAGCTGTCGGCGGCCGTTTGGACCAGCGGCTCATGGTCTGGCTGTTGCAGGCTGCCGCAGGCCGCTACCAGACATGTACAGCCAGCAGCATGCAGCGCGGCTTAGGGTGTGGGCGACAGCCGTGGTAGCCGAGCACCACCCTCGCGCCCGCCGCCGCCGCCTGCCCGCCGCGCACCTGGCCAGCGTGTAGATGTGCATCTCGTCTGCGTGCACCACCTGCCGCAGCGTGGCACGGTACCAGAAGCTGCGCAGGAACATCTTGGCGTTGGGGCAGCGCTTGAGGTGCTCGGGCACCAGCTGCGCGATGACCTGCGGGCGGAGCGGCGAAGCGGGAGAGGGGCAGCCGGTCGGCGTCGAGCGGCGGGACCGCGACGGCGGAGGCTGCCGGGCGCAGGGCAGGCTTCGCCGCCGCGCAGGCTCTCCTGCTCCTGTGCCGCCGCCTGCCATCGGAGCTGTGGGCTGCGGGGCAGGCTTGCGGGGCCAGCAGCGCAGGCCGCCGCCGCTGGCCACCGCCGCTCACCTGCGTCTCCGCCTCCACCTCGCTGGCCGTGTAGGTGTCGTCGCTGATGTACGCAAAGTTCTTGGCGTCCAGCTTCTTCTCCATCTCCTCCAGCTGCGAGGGCTTGCGGGCGTCGCCCATCGCGGCCCGGAGGCAGGCTAGGCCCAGCAGCTGGAACCTGCAGCCGGAGCGCGATTGGGGGTCGCGTGATTGTCGGGAGGGCGCGATAGGGGCGGGGGCAGGGACGGGCGGGCGTTTGAAGCACTTGAACGTTTGGACCCGCACCTCTGCAGGGCCTCCACGGGCTGCCGCTCCAGGAAGTGATCCAGGTAGGCCACGGCCTTGAAGACGATCGTGCTGTCGAGGTCCCAGTCGAAGGAGACCTGCGGGGGAGGGCGCAGAGACGTTGCTGGCCGACCATGCAAGGCCCCCCATCAGCCCGCCGGCGGCCCTCCCCGCCCCCTCACCTCGCACAGCCACTCCGTGAGGATGGCACGGTGCCGCTCCGTCACGCTCTGCTGGGCGCGGCGCACCGCGGCCACGGAGGGCAGGCACCCCGCCTCGGCCTCCCGCAGCGACAGCAGCTCATACTGCCGGCGCCACTGGGCCTCCGGCTCGGCTGCAATGGCTGCCCAGGCGGGCCAGCGGTGCTGGCAGGCCCGCTGCCAGGCGTGGGGGGCGAGGGCGGAGAGGGACGCGCAGCTGCACAGCGCCGCGGCGAGGTCCCGGGCCGGGAGCAGCCCCAAAATGTCCACAATAAGCTCGGAAGGGAGAGAGAGGAACATGGCCCCGAGCGCAGTGCCCACAAACCCCAGGCAAAAAGGAGAAGGCGCCCGGCGGCGGCGGCGGCCTTGTCCGGCCCGCTGCGCTGGCGCGGCCCGGCCCATGCACCCTGGCCCCTCCCCCGCGCCCAAACCGATTCGGTTGGTCGCAAACTTGCACGGGAGGAGCGGCGGGCGCACCGAATTCAAATTGGAAGCACCGGTGGGGCGGCCCGCGCCCCCAACAGCTCTCTAACCGCCTGCCCGCACCGGCCGCTCCTCTTCATGAGCTTGCGCGGGGCCAAACCCCAACCTGCAGGCCCAGCATTCAAATGCTGTGCCCTCCCTGCCCTGGAATTGCCTGCCCCCTGCGGCGCGGCGATGCAGGTGCAGTCGAATGGACCCCGCCGCTCGCAATGCTTAAACCGGTACAGTGGACGAGCATGATGAAGATGGCCGCCGCCTCGTGTGCACCAGCAATGCTGCCAGCCTCCTCCGGTGCGCACAGCAGCACAAGGCAGCAGGTGAGGCCCTCTCAACCACTCAACAGCGCCGCACGACCGCTGCATGCGCACACGCTATGCCCGCCTGGCTGGCAGCCTAGTTTGAATGTGTGCCATGTCATGGCCACCGCAGCAGCGCCAGGGGTTCATTACATGCAGTGGCATCGCGCTAGGGGTTGGATGAAATTTCATGCATAAGTCTTGGTACCAGGGTCGTAGCTTGCACAGCTCAAACAAAGACGAAGCGACATCGCTGCTCACGAGCAGACAGCAGTGCACTTTCCAGTGGACGGGTCGGGGCAGTAGCCGCCCGGCGTGCCCTCGCCCATGCACTCGCACTTGCAGGTGGTGCCACTAAACGTTCCGAACTGACAGTCCCTGCGGGAGTAGTGAACAGTATTGGGGTGAACGCAGGTGTTGCATGGCCAGCCTGGCTGTTAGGTGGCCACCTTGTGGCTCCACATGCCCGCGCCAGCTGCTGCCCATGCACTCGGTACGCTCAGGCTGCCGCCATGCCAAGGCTGCAACACCCGCCTGCAGCTGCCTGGCTCACACGCCACGCCCACCGCCGGCTGCTGGCTTACCCGACGTAGGTCTCGCACACATTGTCGGCCTGGATGTCGGTTGGCTTCTCGCACTTGAGCTGCTGCTCCACTCGGCTGGCGGGCACGGGGTTGTCCATCCAGGACAGAAGCTGTAGGGGGAGGAGGAGCGAGGCAGTTACAGTGGGGGCAGCAGCGTGGAAAGGGCAGCAGCGCCGCATGGTTTGGATGGTGTGTGGTGGCTTGCGGCCTGCAAGATATGGCCCTGCAAGGAAGCCACGCTGCAAGTCCCTGCTGGCCCTACCTGCTGAGTGGTCACAAACCAGACGTCGGGAAGGCCCGCAGCATACTCAATGAACTTGCGCAGGTCCTGCACCCGGGACTCCTCCGACTGCAGCCCTGCAGCAACCAAAGAGAGCAGGGCAGCAAGCGGGCAGTGAGTGGCCATGGGGTTGAGAATGCACATGTGCAATGCAGCAGGCGCATGCACTGCCTGTAGGGCAGGTGGCGATGCTGGGGGCAAGGCTCAGAGGTGGTGAGCAGGTACAATGCCACTCTGCCAAACCACTGAAGCAGCCCAGCAAGCATCCGTTCAACCCCACCCGCGTGGAAGAACATGCCCAGCGGGGCGCGGTTGCCAGCAAGCCGCCGGTCCAGCTGCAGGCAGACACAGCGGCAGGTGAGCAAACAAACAGACTCAGCGGGGAGCGCACGCGCAACAGGGCCCAGCAGCTGGGTATTGTCAGCCCTTGCAGCCCCGCAGCCCTTGCTCATGCCTTCCCGCCGCGCGTGTCCACCTTGCACCGCCAGAAAACAAAACAAACCAACGGGGCTCGCCTCGCGCTTGTAGTTGTCGTACGCGTTGCCCGGGGGGTCCATCGAAGCGATGGGCTGGCCGCTCTCGTCTGCCACCGACCACAGCGGCACCTCCCACAGCTTGTGCCGCTCCCCCTGGCTGCAGCTGCCTGCGGGCCGTGAGCGGGTGGGCATGCAGGACAGCGGTAACCACTCAGCCATCCAGAGGCAACTCATTGCTTCAGCTGCTTCAGAGCCTCCCTGATGCTGTCAGGCCACAGCCCTGCTGCTAGCCATGCGCCATGCCCATGAGGGCGGTTGGCAGCAGGCACAAGCATGCTGTGCTGTCGTGGAATGCGGGCGCCTGTGCTGGCTTGCAAGGACGTGCCGAACAGGCCCGCTGTGCCTGCCAACCGCCACCCACCCGTGTCGCAGCTCTGTGGGATGCCCTGGTCCATGCGGTACGGCCAGCTGCGCTCCTCCAGGCTGGGGCTGATGTTGGAGGGCGTGTTGTCGGGGATGGACGAGTCGTACAGGAAGCCGGCGTCCGCCAGCGCCTTGCGCCCCTGCTCGTCGTGCAGCAGGAAGGGCGCCCTGCCACGGTGCGTACCAGGAAGGCAGGGTGGGCAGGGTGACGAGGGGCATTCCAGCACTGGCTGGCGCGCTGGCTCTGTTGCAGGACGGCATGCCGAGCGTGCCAATGTGGGGCAGCGGCAGCGGCAGTGGCAGCGGATGGCTGTGCTGGCTGTCGCTGAGCATGCACACTCGACGCCTGCCCCGGCAAGCCTCACCGGAAGCCCACAATCTTGCTTTCGGGGATGCCGGTGGCGTTGGCCAGCCAGGTGCGCGCCCCAACAATCTCCTCCTTGGACGGGTTGCCCACGTGCGTCATCGTGTGTGTGGCTGCATGTGCACAAACCCACGTCACAGGGCTGGGCGTCGGCGGCAGCATGCAGGGAGCGCATTCTGAGGGACGCGGTGACAGCGCCAGGGTTGAGATGGGCACCAGCCAAAGCAAGCTGGGCGTGCAGTCAGCTCGCTGTGCCATTCATGCCGGCTGGGGGCTCACCAATCTCATTGCCCGCCATGTACAGCGCTTGCACGGCGGCCGGGATGGTGTCTGCAGCAGTAAGCCAGCAGGTGTGGTTGAGTGGCTTGGCTGGCTTGCAGCAACAGCGCACTGCCAAGGATTGGGCTGTGCTCGCCGCTTATCGTACAGCTGCAATACCAAACCCTGCCGTCCAACTGCGCCGCATCAGCATTTCCAGCGTATTTGCGCACCAGTGGTGCTGATGTAGAACGTGGAGGGGACGGGGCAGTCGTTCCGCTGCTTCAGCCCGCCCAGGATCTTCCCCACGAGCCCATAAGAGAAGGGGCTGATGGCATCGTCCCATGTGACTGCAGGGCACAGCACAGCAACGACAATAGCGCAACGGCATGAGAGCATGTCAGCAGTGGCAGGGGCAGGATGAGCTCAGCAGCAGCAGGTGCAACAGCCATCGATGGCAGGAGGTGAGCGTACATACACGCTGCGCTGCGCTGCATGGGCTGACTTGTATGCATGCCTGGTCATGCGCAACCACATGGGCAGCCTGCACCATGCCGCAGCGGCAGTGGGCGCCTACCGGTGATGAACTGGGGCACTTGGTCGGTGCGCAGCCCGCCGGGTGCCTTGGGGCATGACGCCAGGTCGTCAGGTGTGCATGGGTAGGCTGCAGCAAGATCAGCAAGTCGGCCATGATCAACCAGCACGTGGGGGAATGCAGCTCAGCCATCTGGATCTGGCGTCTCGGCAGGCGGAAGCTGGTCAACCGCAGCCCCCGCCACGGGCAGTAGCACCCCCGGCTGGAGTGGTCATAGCACCCCGTCAGCAGAGGATGGGACTTTGCATCTTGGGCAGCTCAATTGCCCCCTGCACTGAGCATCCAAGCAAGTGGCACGACGACAGCCGGCGCCTGCGCCGCCGGCGGCAGCAGGGCAGCACACGGCCCCAACTCACCGGCCGCATGGCTTATCACCGCCATCACAACCGCTAGCCGTTGCAGCAGCCGCATTCGCCCTGCCCTGCTGCCGCTGGCCGCCGCCATCGCTGCAACCGACCCAGTTGCGCCCTGCCCGAGACTGCTTTGATCGATGCAGAGATAACAGCAGGTAGCGTGGCGGCGCACAGGAGGCTGAACAAGGCGTAGATCTGGGTTGCACTCAGGGTGCCGCCAATGGCTGCCGCCAGCAGGCGCCCATGCAGGCCGGCAGTGCTCGCCTGGCCCCGTGTGCACCGATCGCCGCGTCAGTATCACTTGCGCATCTCATCCCGCTCGGCAAAGGTCGGCTAGGCGCAGCAGGTTTCAACTCGCTCTTTGCCTGCTCTCACACAGGCGGCCAGTGCAGCGGCTTGGGGCGGCGGTAGCAGCAGGCAGACATGCTGTTCGTAGACAAGGTGCGAGCCGGGCGGTGGCGCCGCCCAGCCGGCCAGCTGCAGCCCTGCCGCCACTGCCGCTTCCGCTGCCGCCAACGGCCGCCTAGCCCTCTGCCTGCCTGCACTCCCCCTGCCCCGCAGTACCGCCCCAAGGCGCTGGAGCAGTTCCAGCTGCATGCAGATGTGGCGGACAACCTGCGCAAGCTGGTCAGCATGGGGGCTGCTGGCCCAGCTAGCAGGAGCTTTGCGCGGATTGCCGCCGCTGCTGGCAGCATGTGCTGTCCACCTGCTGCGCGGCCGCCGCACCCCCACTCTGCACGCCTGCCCTATGCCCTCCCACCCCCAGGTGGTGTCTGGGGACTGCCCACACACTCTGTTCTACGGGCCAGCGGGGGCAGGCAAGAAGACGCTGATCCTGGCGCTGCTGCGGGAGATATACGGCGCGGGCGTGGAGAAGGTGAGGGGTGGCGGCCGCTTGCACGCAGATGGTGCTGGAGAGAACTGACAAACAGCTGCAGGCGTGGCCACAACCTGCTGCTGGTGCTCCAGGCTCACATTTCAGGGCTGGCGCTGGGGCTGCCCCGCTGCCTTTGGCTACCCCATGCATTGTCCACCATGCCTGCCCACCCCAGCCAGCAATCCACTGCCGCCCCGCTGCCTGCAGCTCAAGGTGGAGTGCAAGCCCTGGAAGATTGAGCTGCCCACCCGCAAGCTGGAGGTGCGTGTCACTGGCAGCCTGCTGCATGCATTTGGCTTCCTATGTCCACCGGCGTGCTGGGGGCCTGGAACCGCTCATGGTGTGGCGTGCGCTTCGTGCGAGGACACCCCTCTGTCTGTCGCAGCCTGCTTCTCTGGCTTGGTTGTGCCTGAGAATTGCCCCCTTCCTCCTGCACGTCTCCAACGCAGGTTGAGTTTGCCACAGTGTCGTCTGCGTACCATGTGGAGATGAACCCCTCGGATGTGGGCAACAACGACAGGTGGGCCAGGAGGCGCAGCACATGCTTACCTAGCTGCAGTGCGTGCTTGCCTCGGATTCGCAGGCTCTTGTCTGTGCAGCTGCATGTGGGGTGCTGCAGGTGGCAGGCGACATCGCGTCGAGCCAGGCGACGTCGTGCCCAGCCAGGGGCTGCGCTGATGACAGAAGCGCCCGCCCCGGCCTGCCTTCCCTGCAGGTACGTGGTGCAGGAGATCATCAAAGAGATGGCCAAGAGCCGGCCGGTGGGCATCGACGGCCAGCGCGGCTTCAAGGTGGGCGCGGGGCGCATGCGTCACATGAGCCTTCGTGTTTGGTCGGAGGGTGGTGCCCGCCCGCTGCGCGATCGGGCACATGCCCGCCCACACCGGGCACATGGGTGCATGTGGGATGAGGTTAGCACCCTCTACCCATGTCGCCCCCCTCAGTTGGTGCTGGATGCCAGGTTGCATTGCTTTCCATCCCTCCCACCCCAGCCACGCCCGCCCACCCGCTGCTGAAGGTGTTGGTGCTGAATGAGGTGGACCGGCTGAGCAAGGAGGCGCAGCACTCGCTGCGCCGCACCATGGAGAAGTACAGCGCCGCCTGCCGCCTCGTGCTCTGCTGCAACAACGTGTCAAAGGTGCGGTGGCAACAACGTGTCAAAGGTGCTCTGCTGCAACAACGTGTCAAAGGTGCGGTGGGACTGGGTTGGGTGCGGCGGTCGCCTGTGTGCTGCTGCTGCTGGCGGGAGCCGCTGCGGCGTGGTGTGCTTGCGGCACCGGTGCGGCCATGGCTGCCGCTGCTCTCTGTCCCCTCACACTGCCCCGCCTCCCCCTCCCCCCGAGCACAGGTCATTGAGCCCGTGCGCAGCCGGTGCCTGTGCATCCGTGTGGCAGCACCCAGCCAGCAGCAGATCGAGGAGCAGCTGGGGCGAGTGGCGGCGTCTGAGAAGCTGACGCTGCCGCCCGCGCTGTCGGCGCGCCTGGCGGCGAGCTGCGACCGCAACCTGCGGCGCGCGCTGCTGAGCCTGGAGGCCTGCAGGGTGCAGCAGTACCCGTTTGCGGAGGATCAGCAGGTGGCGGCGCCCGACTGGGAGCTGTACATCCAGGCGAGCCGGGGGGCTGAGGTGGCGTGTTGTTGCTGGCAGCCAGCAGCCTGCTGTGCGGTGTGCGGGAATGGCTGGGAGCTCGCAGCCAGGGTCGGCATGGCACGTCTTCTGTGGGCACTAGCTGAACGGTTCGCTGAGGGCTGGCCACCCTGTAAACCCCAGTTGCGAAGCTCTGGACCGTCGCACTTGCGCACTTTGGTGCTGCTGCAAACCGCTGCCCGCATGTGCTACCTGGACGACTGCAGGAGATTGCGGGCGACGTGCTGCGGGAGCAAACACCCAAGCAGCTGTTTGTGGTGCGCATTGCCGAGTCTTGGCAGGCTGCTGGGTTTGCTGGAGCATGCTGCCCAACTGGCCCTCTCAGTTGGGCCACCTTGCATGCACAAGTCGGGTGCAATGTGCTCCGACCTGCTGCTGCTGACAAGGGCCTGCCCATACTGCAGGTGCGCGGCAAGCTGTACGAGCTGCTGGTCAACTGCATACCACCCGAGGTGAGGGGAGCAGGGCAGCAGCAAACATCGAGGCCTCTGCCTTGCAGCCTGCCGTGTGCTGGCAAGCTTTCTGGGCTGCTGAGCTTTGGGCTGCGTGATTGGTTGTGCACCTACACTGGCCGCTGTTTGCCTCCACTGCACCCTGCATCTCCCCATGTGTCCTGCCCCTCCCTCTGAGCCCTGCCACCCCGCCTCGCCTACCCGCCCTGCCACCAGATTGTGCTGCGCAAGCTGTGCCTGGCGCTGATGCCAAAGCTGGACGACGAGCTGCGGCACTCCACTGCCCAGGACGCCGCATTCTACGAGCACCGCCTGCAGGTGGGCCGATGTGGTCATGTGCGGTCAGTGCGGGGGGCGGGAGGTGCGGTATGACAGGGGCCCAAGGAGCCGGCTTTGTAGGTGCTGCTTAAGGCTGGCCGGCTAGCGGTGCATGGCTGCCCCTTGGGTGTTTGCCGCGACATGTTGGAAGCGACTGCTGGCTGTGGTGCAGCACAGCAAGCTAGCTGCAACCCTGCCAGCCGGCACCTAGCGGTCCCTTTTGTTTGGGAGGGGGTGCTTTGCATGCGCCGCCGTTGCCACGTACTGGCACCGCCTCACTTGCGTGCTCCACATCTCCTGCATTCTGCCCCTGCGCCTGCAGGAGGGCTCCAAGGCCATCTTCCACCTGGAGGCCTTCCTGGCCCGCTTCATGTCCAACTACAAGCAGGTCAGTGGCAAGGCATGGCATGTACGGGCGTGGGCAGTTGCAGGCGGATTGCAGGGGACACGCGCTGAGTTGCCGCTGTCAAGGGAGCATACAACCTCATTGCCATGCGCTCCTGCCACCCTGCCTTGGCTGCAGTACATGATTTCGCTGGGGCTCTAGCGGCTGGCGGGGGGGGGAAGTTGGGGCGGCGCCCGCTTGGGCATGGCTGCGCACCAGTGCCGCCGCCACAGTTTGGGCCGGGGCAGGGCCTTGCCCTGCATTTGAAATGCTGCCGTGGCTGATCATGTCATGCGGTGCTTTCCTGCGCCCACCTGTAATCATCCAGGCGGTTCTGCTGACGCCGGCAGGCTACGGCAGGGGGAGCAGCGCGATTCCATACTTGGCTGCGCGGCGTACGGATTGGGGCCCCTGCATGGGCGCACTTGACTGTGTTTTCAAGACCCGTCGCCTTCACTTTCATTCACCGACAGCTGCTGCATGCTTCAGTGCGCGCCCTGCAGCTGCAGGCAGTCAGCAGAGCAAGCTGGACAGCGCTCGCAGGGCGCCGGCGCCGTTGTGGGCAGGGCTGCCCAGGGCCCTGTCGCATTGCCACGGGCGCTCCGCCAGCCCCAAGATCGTCCCTGCGACCGGGTGCGGGGGACCTGGGCTGCTCTGGACCCGCCGATTCGGCGCGCAGCTTGTCAAAGTAGCGTGGGGGCCATTTTGCTTAATCCTTGCACCTGCATCCTGCTCTGGCAGACTGCCTATCGCCGTGGGCGCCGGCCGCGGTTCCTAGGAAGCGGCAATACTGGACTGCCGCAGCAGCTCACCCAGCACGTCGCCCCCACCGGCTGGTCTTCGACCCCAGGCTGCGCAACAGCCACCTCCCGAACAAGCCCCGCCGGGGCCTGCGGCGGCGGCAGTAGCGACCTGCAACTTCGCTGCCACTCCCCGTCGAGCTCAACGGCTGATTTCACATCCCGGCGACCCCCTGCAGCGATTTGCAGCGCGCTCAGAAGCCCGGCCCCGCAGCCCGGTGCGTGCCAAGAACCAGCAGGCCTTCGCAGGACGACGAGCAGCTTGTTTCTCGCCGCGGACGGCGCTAGCAGCCATGGGCTCCCCGCAAGTGCACCAGCAGCGTGCGGCGGAGCCTCTGGCGGCCCTGGAGGGGGAGGGGGCCACACCCGCCGCTGCCGCGGGGCCGCCGAGCGGCGGCGCTCCCGCCGCCAAGCCTGCCGAGCTGGAGGGTGAGCCTGCCAGCAAGCGGCCACGCCTCGAGGTGCAGCCGTCGGCGGAGCTGGCGCAGAGGGAGCAGCTGCAGCTGATGGCGTTCCCAGCACCGGCGCAGCCGCCGGTGGCGGTAGACCCGTCGTGGCTGGGCGCCGAGGGCACGTTTAAAGTGGAGGGCTGCCAGCCGCCCAGCACCGCATTCGTTACCCTGCGCCTGGGCTGCCATGAGTGGAAGGGTGAGCACATGCGGGCGAGGCCCTGAGGAAGGAGGAGGGCTGTGGGGTTGGGCGGTGTGGCGCAGCATTGATCCGGCGGCGGCGCGGTCCGGCGAGCTTGGCCGCCCGCAAGCCTGTCGGCTGCCTGGTGCCCTTTGTTCCGTGCCGTTCTCACGACAGACCAACTCAGGTTCATGCTGCCCAGCCTTAGTACCCCTGCCACTGAACCAACCGGACCGTGAGGGACCTGATCCCTACCACGCCCGCCCCCTGCCCGCCCCGCTCAGGACGGCTTTTTACGGCCGCCCTCCCGCACCAGTGGTGTACGGTTGGCCCTTTCCTCCTTGCCCTCATCCTCCCCTACCTTTCCCTGCGCCCAGAACCCGAGGCCCGAGCACCACAGGCAGCCCAGACCCTCCGGATCAGGCGGATCCCCAGCCCACAGGGCCAGCTTCCTCCCCTGCCATCCCAGCTGCAACCTCCTCCTGCGCAGCGGTCGACCTCTTGCAAGCCGCCCTGCGCCTTCTACGAAGCCCCTGTGGAGTCAACAGCGAGGCAGGCGCACTTCCGACAGCCTTCTGGCAGGGTCTCTCACCCTAGGCTCTGTTGGGCGTCCACCCCCCTAGCAGGCGCGCTCATCTGCCCTCCCGCAGCCTTCCTGGAGTCCACCCGACCAGTCACAGCACCCCTGAAGAAGCCCAGGTGCCGCGCCGCCCCGCCCCCGCTGGAGCGGCAGCAGCAGCAGAGCCGCCGGTGCCGTAGCGCAGCCTCAAGTCCACGCCTGGCAGCGGCCCGAGTTCTGGCTGCCGCTCTAATGGCCTCTGCCCTCTGCGCCGCAGGACGCCGTTCAACTTCTTCTCGGACGCCGTGAGGCCTTCTATCAAGGAGCAGCATCCCCAGGCGGATCAGAAGGGCATCAGCAAGGTGCGGCGCGCCGCCATCATGCCCCGAGGGGAGGCTTTGCTTGCGCAAAGGAAGTGGGCGCTGCTGCCGCTCACGACTGCAAGGCGCACCCTGCAAGTTGTTCGTTTATTGGTGCTGACTCTTGTGCTGACGTGTGCGCTGCCGCTCTCCCCCTCCCCTCCACCACTTGTGCGCAGCTCGTGGGGGAGCAGTGGGCGCAGCTGCCTGCCGAGGGGCGCGAGCTGTACAATGAGCAGGCGCGCCAGGTGAGGCACAGCCGCCAAGTGACATGTCATCAAAGGTCGTGCTGCCTTTGTCCCTTAGGCAGGCTGCGGCCCGGTCCTGTACGCGCCCTGCTGAACGCGGGCCAGTCCGCCAGCTGCACCTGCCTGCTGATGCGTTGCTGGCCACCAGCAGCCCATCATCGGCCATCGTTTTCCTCGCCCCGTGTCGTGGCAGGACCGGGAGCGGTATGAGCGGGAGCTGCGCGACTTCCAGAACCGGTTCCCACAGGTGCCTCTGCTGCGCTGCTGGGAAGGGAGCCGTGCTGCGCTGGGTGTGCCCTGCAAGCCCCCGCGCTGGGTGTGGTGCTGGCCAACAGATCCGCACTGCCTCCCGTCCTTGTTCCAGGGATCGCGCCGCGACCTGCAGCGCCGTGCTGGGCCGCCGGCGGGGCGGCAGGAGGCGGCACAGGCGCAGCAAGCCGAGGCGCCCCTGCCCAACAGCCGTGCACGCCTGTCGAGCCCCTGCGACGCGGCGGCAGCAGCCTCGACATGGGCAGCAGTCGGTGCGCCTGGTTACGCCTCTGGCTCACTGCCGCCCATGCCTGCGCCACCGCCATCAGGCCAGCTGACGGCCTGGCTGAGCAGCGTAGCTAGGGAGGGGTCGGCTGGGGGCAACGGCAGCCATGACGCGTCCACCGGACAGCCCAGCGCCTCTGGAGGCACCTTCCCCTCGCCCGCCCCCGCGACCATGTTGCCACCGGCGCAGATGGGGCAGGCGTCACTGCAGCCGACGCCCAGTGTGCAGGCTGCCATGCAGGGCTTGCAGCCTGGGCCGCAGTCAGCCGCACTGCAGGCGCTGCAAGCCATGCTGCAGGCGGGCGGGCAGCTGGGGCAGCCGATGCGGGCTCCGCCAGCCGCTGTGGGCGCGCCGCAGCCGACCGCCCTGACGCAGCTGCTGAGCAGGGCACTGGGCGGGGAGCAGCCCCCTCCCCCAGCTCCCGCTGCACCGGCGCCGCCCGCGCAGGCAACTGCCGACCTGGTGTCGCTGCTGGTGCGCCTTGCGCAGCCGCCGGGCGGGCAGCAGGCACAGCAGCCGCCGCCCGGAGGCCGCTGATGTCTTTTGTTTGCATGGCACTGATTGGTTCTTCTTGGCCGAGGTACCCCCTGCCACCGACCGCACTGTGCACTTGCTACTCCTCCCCACACTGTTTTTCCACCTTTGCTCACCACCGCCAAACGGCTGCCACACGGTGCCCGGCTCTCCTTTTTAGTAGCCCAACGGCCGCGAGTCTGCTTCAACCCAAACCCACCTGGCTGTGCGCGCAGCTCTGCAAGTGTATATCTCCTTTCTTATCAGCCCTACACTTCTCCGCGTTTGCCTTCACCCCCATCAGCCTTCAACAATGCCTCTCGCCTTCACTGCACCTTCGCCCGGTTGGAGAACTGCGGCCCCATTTACAGTCTGTTCACTCGTTGTGCGCCGTCCATGTCCGCCCTTTCAAGTTACGGATAGTCGGGGGCTGCACCCCGTGTTTGTGACCGCAACGTGCGACAAGTCCTCGACAATGGCAGGCGGGCAGCCAAGTGCTGTGGGTGCTGGGCGACTCATACGCCGTTGGCATGCGTACTGTGGGACAGGAGCCCTCATGTTTCATGCGGGCTCTCCTGCCGGCTGCATGCATGGTGCCAGCATGCATGGCATTGCGTCTCCTGCCAGGTCGCATGCATGCAAGGCGGCTGCCAAAGGCTGGCGGCGGCACCCAGCCGGCACATTCTCTGCGTTCACTTTGCCCCGCGCGCTTCGATCTAAGCCTCTCAGTGTGTTCAAACAGGCCCTTGAAGGCAGCGGGCGCGGGAGCGACGCGCTATGCCTGCCGCCGCTGCGGTCTGCGCCCGCCCAGTCCCCACAGGATGGGCAGCGGTGCAGCGCCAGTGTACAAGGCAGCCGCCGCAGCAGCAGCGGCCCGAGGCCACTAGGCCACGCCGGCGCCTCCGCCCGCGCGCAAATGCGGCGACCAGCCACGCAGCCACGCTCTCCCCCGCGGCCACACAGCTGCAAGAGTGCCCAGCGCTCGCCGACGACTACATCCTGGGCGGCGAGGTGGGCGCCGCCGCCGCCGCCGCCTCCCGCTCCCGCCGCTTTCGCCGCTTTCTTCGCACACTTCCGCTTCTCCGCTGCCCCGCCCGCTCACCCCCTGCCGCCTGCACCCTCCAAACAGGTTGGCCGCGGCTCCTTTGCGCTGGTGCTGGAGTGCACCGACAACCGCACAGGTGCGCAGCTGGGCCGCGCCTCGGCGTGCCTCCCGGGCTTTGCAACGCTGTACGCCCCTCGGTCTTTGCAACGCCAGCTGCGCATAAACGCCGCTGCTGCTTCCTGTGCTCGACTGCGGACCTGATGCGCACCACCCACCTCCCTTGCAGGCGAGCGGCTGGCGGCCAAGAAGCTGCCCAAGTTCAAGCACAACAAGCTGCCCTGCCAGCAGGCGGCGGTGGTGGGCGACGAGGTGCAGACGCTGCGGACGGTCAGCGCTTTTGCCCCCGCCTCCATCCTGCGCTTCCACGACGTGCGGCAGGACAGCTCGTTCTTCTACCTGATCACCGAGGTGCGCCGGTGCAGGGCATGGTGGGATGAGCTGCCGCAACTTGCTACGCACCAGGCTGCGGGCAGGCAGTGCTTCCGGTGCATCCCGCCGGCCCCACACCTGCCCTTGCACCCCCACCCCATCCGCCCCCTCCAGCTGTGCGTGACGGACCTGGGCCGCTGGCTGGCACAGCGCCCCTCTGCCCGCCTGTCGGAGCGCGAGGCCGCCCACATCCTGCGCCAGCTGCTGGCCAGCCTGGCGGCCTGCCAACGCCACGGCCTGGCCTACCGCGACGTCAAGCCGCAGAACCTGGTGCGTGGTTGCGACCTGCTGCTGCCTTTGCTGCTTGGCAAGCGGGCGTTGGGCGGATGAACCCCAGGGGGCCCTCTTGCGGGTAGGCCCCTCCTTCACTGCAACTTCTTGGCGGCCGGCCCTCTGCCCCTCCACTTTGCCCTGTCCCTCCCTCGCCCCCCAGCCCGATTGCCTCATCTCCACCACCACCCTCCTGACCTGCAGCTGGTGCGCCGCGTGGACGCCAATGGGCGGCCCGAGGTGGTGCTGGCGGATTTTGGCTGCTGCCGCAGCACCCACGGCCCGCAGCCCAGCAACCGCGTCTCCGCCGGCACGCCGCTCTACAGGTGGGCCGTCAGCGTGTGAGGGGCTGTTTTGGTGTGCTAGAGCTAAAATAAACCAGGCTTGGTGGCTCGGCAAGTTGTAGGGACAGCACTGAAGCAGCGTGCTGGTGCTCACTGAGACGCCACCAAGCTGAACCCGCCCTGGCGTGACCCCCCTCCCTGCCCATCCCTCCCTTGCAGCGCGCCCGAGTGCGTCCTGGGCCTGGGCGGCTGCGAGGCGGACGTGTGGTCCGCGGGCGTGCTGCTGTTCCACCTCCTGTCGGAGCGCTTCCCGTTCTGCGACCCACGCCACAACATCAGCCAGGTGCGGGCAGCCAGGTGGACGTCATGCCCCCCTGCTGGGCAGGGTGCTTGCCGCCAAGCCCTGCGCTGTGGTGCACTGCTCAGCATTTACGTGCCTGCCCCTCTTTGCAAGGCTTTCCACCCACCCACCACGGCCTCCACCCTCCACCACGTGCAGGGCGAGTACTGGCGGCGCGTGCAGGAGCAGCCCATCCACTTTGCGGGGCCCGCCTGGCACGGCGTGTCGCCCGGCGCCCTGGCCCTGCTGTCCCGCATGCTGGACCGCGACTGCAGCAAGCGCGTCACCGCCGCCCAGGCGCTGCAGGACCCCTGGATCGTGGAAATGACCGGCAGCAGCACGCCCCGCTCAACGCCCGCGCCAGCGTCGGCAGCACCCTCGGGCTGGCCCAAGGTCCTGAGCGGCAGCTGCAGCAATGCAGTCAGCTCTCCCTGGCACCACTCCGCCGGCAAGGCGGCGCCGCTGCAGCGCGCCTGAGGGCTCCTGAGGGCACGCGGCACCCGCTGTACAGTCCGCCAACAGAACACAACAGGATCCTGACCGCACCCCTCCATTTGTTTTGCGTGGGTGGGCGTCTCGTGCACAGCACCTGCTCTGGCACCCCCAACCATTCGCCCCGCCCCGCCTCCTGCCCAACCCTCGATATTTCGTGAGACTTCCCTAGCGAACCCGGCCCGGTGCGCTGAACGTGGCGCCACGGCCCAACATAAGTGAACTGCGAATCTCTTCCCAACCTGTGTCGCACTGCTGTGACCCTCTGTCCTACGTCTGACCCCGGATTTGAGCCCTCAAATCTATCGCGTCCAATAGATATTCCTGACCCTGCTATTCTCGCCCCTGTGTGCCCCTCTTCCAACCAGTATTGCCCCTTCTAACTAGTACCTGCTCCCCTTTGAATCCTTCCAGCCTGCCTGCCTGCCATCTTCTTTTGCCCTCCCCTTTTTGTCCGCACATCACTGCGATGTTAACGAGAGGAGTGCTTGTCGCAAGTTGACAGCAAGCAGGGGTGCGGCATGAAACGGCGGTCGAATGAACGGCAGTGTCAACGTCAGGGAAGGGGTACACGTCAATGCGGGGTCTTGATCAGATGGGGTCCGAAACAAACCAGAAGGCAGGCGGGCAGGCGACGCAGCCAGGATGTGCAGAGGGGGCAGGCGGCCAGCGAAAAAATCTCCCAACACTGGGGCTGCCACTGATGTACAGAGATGAGGGTGTGTTGGGCTGCCGGGCGCGGCAGGCGGGATGGTACAGTGTGCTGGTCATGTGCTGGTCATGTGCTGGTACTTCGAGCTACCTGCTCAGGGCGGCGGCAGGCGCACCGGCTGCTGGCACGCCGCCTGCATGACCTCTGCCTGCGCGGAGCCAAGGGAGGCGGGGATCATGCTGTGGTGGAGCTTGGCACCGCATGACGATCCGCAGAGCGATACCTGTGCAGCCACCCTGCCCAACCAAGCTGCCGCTCCCCGCCGACAAGCCCACCCTCCCCACACCTTCAGGCGGACCCACTCCACCAGCGCATCAGCCGGCAGGCTCTGCAAGCGGAGGTGCAGAGGTGCAGGATCTGCGGGTCAACGGGTGGGCGTGGGGGAGGGGCGGGAGGGGCGGCGGGGCCGGCGGAGGGTGCAGCGTGCGCTCAGTGGGGGGATGGTGGGCAGCTGCTGGGTGATGGGCGCAGGGCAGGGTGGGCAGGCAGTGCAAGTGGGCATTGCAAGTGGGCATTGCAGCACAATGGGTACAGCGGGCATGGCACGGCGAGCCTAGGCGGCCTGCACTGCCTGCAATTGTACAGCAAGCCTGCATGGGTTTATTTGCCCACCTTGGTACCCCAAGCAGCCAGCATTTGTTGGAAGGCTGCCACCTGCTGCGCAGCATCCATCAGGCTCGGGTTGTGCAGCGCTCCCGGCACCTTGCTGCAGGGGATGGCGGACAGAAGCGCGCTGGCTGCCGCCGCTGCTGCTGCACCGTCTGCGGTGCCGGTGGCACCACCCGAGGCGGGGCCGCATGTGAAGGACAGGTAGGTGGTCCAGCCGATGGCCACAACGTTGTTGAACAGGATGCGCCAGTCGCTGGGGACGTATTTGAAGTTGATGAGGTGGGCAAGCGGCCTGCAGGAACGTAGGGGCTCCCAATGGTCGACAGGCACCAGGTGTGCAATGCTGGGCCCAAGTGCAGCATGTAGCTGTGCAAGCTGCCTGCAGAGCAGCATCATGACATTCCACTGCAGCACTTCACTCAGCCCTGTTGGGCAAAGTTCTAGCTCACCAAAGCACATAGTTGGCGAGCATTGTGGGCCAGAACTTGGTCGCAATCTGTAGAAGGGTAGCCAGAACAGGGCCAAGCCACTCAGGAAACCCGCGTGGCACAGCCCCAGGCGGCTGCCCCAGGCTGCAAGTCCCCTGCCCGTGCTGCCTGCACTGCATTACGCAAGGCCCTGTTCTGTGCAACCGGTTGTCTGCCGCAACCGTCCCACCGTGTGCAGGATGAGGTCAGGCCGCCCCTCCAGCGTCTTGAGGAAGGCGAAGAACACGAGGGTCATGCCGGGGCCCCACACCAGCTGGTCCAGTGCCGTCTTGATGAGCACCGCCTTGTTGGACGTGGGGATGTCTGCAGGGTGGTTGGGGGTGACACAAGCTCGATGTACGCAGCGCAAAGGTGAGCCCGAGCAGGGCAAAGGTGGCGGGAATGTGGGGTGGGGTGGGCGTGAGGACCCGCCCAACACCCTGCTGAGCGGCAAATGCAAGACCAGCTCCCTGCTGGCGCAGGCAGCAGTTCCCCTCACCTGGATACACATGCTTGTCCAGGAACTTGTACCATGCATGGCCTGCGCTGCCGTCAATCTTGGTGCACACAACGGGTGGAATGGAATGCGCGAGGTGTCAGGGAAGGCACGGGAGAGGAACCACACAGCTCCGTTGCCCAGCACAGCAGGCGGCAGTTGGGGCCAGCGGCAGTATCTGCACTTGCGCAACTCACCAGCAGGCCGTACAGGGAGAGGCGTGCACACCTGCAAAGAGGGTGCAGCGTATGTGGCAGACGGTTGGACAGACACAGGGCAACGCGGGCAAAACGAAAGGCAGGCAGGAATGGCACTGAGCAGCTTGCTGGCCAAGCTCTTCCCACAGCTCACCGCCATGGGTCATAGGGCCCCGCCACCACACCCTGCGCAACGCAGTCTCCAATCGCAAACCCAACGAAAGCTGCACCATGGGCGGGAGGGTTGCAGCACCGAGTCGGTTGGGTAGCAGGCTAGACGTATAAGGGCACTCGGTAAGCTGGCATGCATGCTTCAAGCCAACCAGTCCTATTTGCGCACATGTCAGCGACTTTGTCAGGATGGGTCGCGTCTTCGCCGCACTGTCGTAGGCCAGGCATGCTGCCTGCAAACGGGACAATGGGCAGGGGGCAGGTGGGCGTACTGCGGATACTGCAGAACCACCACCCAAGCTGTGGGACGATCAATGCACTTGCATCATCAGCCAGACCGTCTGGCACCATGCATCAAGTACTGACGCATGCGATGAGCCACTATGCGCGGCAGGCAGCTTACTCGCAGTGCTTCAAGCGGCCCTGCGCCTGCGCCGCCGCCGCCGCCGCCGCCGCTGCTGAAGCTGCTGCTGCGGCCAGGCTGGGCCGCTTGGGATGACGGCGGGTCAAATTCAGCATCTGAGCCGCCGGGGAAGGCACCAGCCGCCCCACCAGGGGGCGGCGCTTGAGAACGAGGGCTGGCCACTTGGCGCCGCCGCGCCGGCAGCCTGGCCCCATGACGGCCTGGGCAGGCTGCCAGCTGTTTGTGGGCTAGGGTCTGCCGACAGGCGTGCACCCCAGCGGCACGCAGCATTGCCCCGCCGGCGCCCTGCTGCCCGTGGCCCACTTGCAGCCCGCTAGATGTGATGGGAGACAGTTCAAGTGGTGATCAGTGCAGCGCTTGAAGGTGTATGGAGTTGAAGCGGGCCTGTGGGGTCGAAGCCCGCCCTAATCATAGCCTGCTGTGCGCTGGCTGTGCTTGCGTGGGGCAGCTTCCACCACAGCGTGCCATTGCAGTCGGCATTGGCAAGCAGTGTTGCTCTCAAACCAACCAATGAATGCGGGCAGGCAATCAAGCATTTCAAAAAAAACCATGCACTGCTCATGCCGCCAGTCCTCACCCACTGCTCGCCTGCGCAGCAGCCTGCTGGCCCCCAGCGCCGCTCGCCGCTGCTGCACCTTTCGGTGGCTCGTCGCTGCTGGCTACCACTTCTGCACCCACTGTTGGCCCATTGTTGCTTGCTGCTGCTACACTCGCTGCTGCCTCCTCCGCCGATGCTTCCCGCGGCGTCAGCAGCGGCGTCAGCGCCGGCGAGGTGCCTGCGCTCAAAGCACCGCTGCCGCTGCCGCGCCGGGAGCGGCCGCCGCCGTTGCCGCCGCGCTGCAGCAGGTTGGACATGCTCCGCACGCTGCGCATGACCAGCTCCGCGTTGCTGGGCTGGTGGCTGATGGACGCCTGGCTGAAGCCGGTGTTGCCCAGGATGAACTGAATGAACGAAGGGGTGGGAGGGCGGGGCGGAGAGAGGGCTGGGAAGCAGTGCAGGACAGCAGTGCAGCTCCGGAGCCCGGATACACACATGCAGGCACAGCAGTGTACTGGAGCGCCCAGTGTGCCGCGCCGCCTCTCAACTGCGGCCCAGGGCAAGCAACGCATCACACAGCAGCTCACGTCGAACACGGCGAGGTAGGAGGAGCGGAAGACGTCCCGCCGCTCGCCAAAGTGGTCGCTGTAGCAGTGCAGGATCCAGCCTGGGGGGTGGGAGCGGCAGGGCAGAAGGGGCACCAACGGCATTTGCGGTTTGAGGCGGGTCAGGCTTGGTCACAACCATGGCAGGTGCATGCAATGCAGATCGCCATCAGCCACTGGGGATGACACCAGACAGAAGTGCCCCGCCACCCCAAGTGCACGGCATGCAGTCGAACAGGAGCGGCGGCAAGCAAGCAGTTCACGGCGCCTCACCCGCGGCCAGCGAGAACAGCAGGACGTCGAGGCGGCGTGGCAGCGAGCTGGGCCGCACTACGCCCCACGCCGCCAGGCTCAGCGCAAACGACTCGGCCGCCTGCGGGGCAGACAAGATGGGCGGTTGAGAACCATGCCAAGCCTCAGGCGACTGAAACTGCTGTCCCCCTTCACTGCAACGCAACGCCTTGTCCGTGCTGCACAGCTGTGCTGGCACCTCACGCCACTCCCGACTGCACCTTTCCCACCCACCCACCCGTGCCAGCAGGTAGAGCGCCAGCTCCATGCGCCGGCTGCGCTTCTCCACCAGCACCGCCAGCCCCGCGACCCAGCACGACGCGCCCAGCACCGCCCCCGTGGTGCGGCCCGCCAGGTTGAAGCCGCCGCACGCGCCGCGCCACTGCAAGCAGGCGCGGGATGCGGCAGGGTTAACAGGTAAAGAACACGGTGCACAAGTGCGCAAGAGCTCACGGTCCAGCAGAGAGCCGTTCAGCCCTCTTTCGAGCAGCGCCTGCCACCCTGCCACCGCCCGCAAAGCCCCTAGAGCCTCACCGCCAGCGTGCAGTAGAGGGAGAGGAAGAGCGAGGAGCGCGCAATGCCCAGCGCCATCTTGCTGCGGGTGGGCCGGGGTGGGCAGGCGGCAGGCAGCATGTGAGCAGCTGTAGACAAGGACAAGGATCCTGTATCAAGGCTGGCTAGGGCTCGTGACAGCCAAAGGATCAGCCCATGCATGTTCAGGCACACACCAGCTCACGAGTGCAACCCTACTAGTGTCTCGCCCCACCACTCGGCTCACCGCCACAGCGTGGGCGCCTTGCTGGGCGACAGCAGCTTCTTGCGGTGCACCAGGATGGCTGGGATGACGTACACTGCACGGTGGGAGAGTAGGAGAGATCGGGCTGGAGGCCAATGCACAGGCTGGGTTGCTGGGCAGCAGCATGGTTGCAGCGCCACAAGCCATGCCGTGCAATCGCATGTTGACAACACCTGTGCACAATAAGACCCAGCCTGCTAGGCAGCCAGCGCTAGCGGGCGGTCACCCCTGGAAAGTAAGTAGACCTCTCACCCGGAAAGTACACCGGCAGCGCACGCAGATATGCTCCAGGGAAGAACTCCAGCGCGTGCTGGCTGCACGTCTGGCCGGGGTGCACCAGCTGGCAGGAGATGCCGCCGCAGAACCACGCCTCGTCGGTGCCCGCCAGCGCAGCCAGGTGGGCCGGCTTGAGGCCCGTGGCGGCTCGCTCCGACATCTCCCGCACCGCCTCGTACACGTGCAGCGGCTTGCCGCCGTGCTTGTTGAGGAAGCGCACAAATGAGGAGGGCAGCGTCTGCGGGGAGGGGCAGTGGTCGTGGTTGCGGGGTGAGCACACGCTGCAGAGGGCGACACGAGGCCTGCAAAGGCCGGCTGCGTTCAGGAAGCCTGACTTGCCCAACCGTGATAAGAGCACAATGCAGGCCAGCAGACCACCAGCTACGCACCTGCGGCAGCACGATCCAGCTGTATGCCCTGCACAGCAAAGGAGCGCAAGGGCACAACGTTGCGACAGCAGCACGGGTTCACAAGGGCAGGGCAGCCTCACTGCACACTCCATTTTTGCACTCACAGCTGCCAAACCTTGTGCACTCACAGCTGCGCGGTGGCCAGGCACATGAGCGCCACGTCGCCATGCTCCCATCGCGTGGGCGCCAGCAGCTTACGCTGTAGGCAGGGCGAGTCAGCGGGCAGGGGTGCATTAGAGGGCCTGCGCTGCGGCGCCGCGGCCCGCAGCCGACCGCCGGCTGGCCATGCCAAGGCATGCTGCTCACCAGCCACACCCCGCCCCCTCCCAGAGCTGGCGGCCCACCTTGAGCGGGTGCGCATCTGGCAGGTTGCCGCAGCGCACTAGCAGCGTGATGCCTCGCACGGCCAGGTACAGCGCCAGGCTGGACGCAGGTCAGGTTGAGGGGCAAGAACCGGCAAGGATTGGTGTCACGGCAAAGCAGCGGCAATGTGCACGAGCAGGCGGCAGGGCAGCAGCAGCAGCAGCAGCAGCAGCAGCAGCAGCAGCAGCACGGTGGCCTGAACCGGATCGCATGCTGCAACCGCTGCATCCCACTGAGCTCTCTCCACCTGGTGTGCGCCTGGTCGCTGCCGGCCAGCAGGATTGTGGGCCCCGCCAGCGTGCCTGGGGCAGGAGGAGGGCATGGCATGGCATGGTTGGAGCACGCCATGGCATAACACCATGGTATGGACGTAGCCACTCATGGCGTGGCATGAAGTCAACAGCTTTACATGTGCATGGCATGGCACGATAGGGCGTGGCACCAGGCCGTTGCGCATATGATCACAACAGCTGTTGATGCACAAGCACACCTGCTGCCATGGCGCGCCATGCTCGCGTGCTGCGCCGCCCGCCAAGGCACGCAATGGCCTCGTCCGCTGCCACAAATATGCCTGCAGTGGTAGTGTGCGGCATGAGAAGCCACAGTGTGGGTTTGACTGGTGCCGCGGGCAGCAGGTGGAACACAAATCGTGCAAGCTGGCAAACAAAGCACTGCCCGTCAACTGCACCTGCTGACGTGCCATGCACCTCAGCCATGCCAAGGGGTGCTGCACCCGCATGCGCATTCCTGCATGTGAAGCGAGCCACATCCAGACGCACCTGAGAACGACCCCAGGAATGCAGCCCAGCGTGCCGTGTCCAGCAGCATGGTCCGCACATCCGGCTGGCCCGCCGCCGGCCGCTTCATCCGCCGTGTCACCAGGTGCAGCACGAAGGTGACTGCGATGGACAAGTGGAGCAGCGGCAGTTGCTTCCTGAATCTTCCCCGGCTGCGGAGCGCTTGAACCAGCCACTCAAGGAGGGCCTCAGAAACGATGCGTGCCTGCCCCCTTGATTCGGTTTGGACGCACCTAGATGGAGGCCTCCGCGCGTGGCGATACCCGCCATGGCGCCCCGCAGTGCCGCATCCTGCACCCGCTGCGCCGCCCTGACGGTGTGAGGGCGGGGGCAACAACAAGCAGGGCATCGAGCGGCCGGGAGAGCAGGTTATGCAAAGGGGCACACAGAATACACTGCCGCGGTCGGGACGGCGGCGGCAGCGGCGTGCAGGCGACAGCAGGCTGTGTGGCGCACCGCTGGCGATCGTAGGCCTGGAATCGAGCCGAGGCAGTGGCTTGCAGGGCCTGGAGCGTCGACAGCAGGTCGCTCGACATTAGCCGCTGCCTGAAGAGGTCTCTATTGGGGGACTGGGCACCGCCGAAATAGCAAATGGTATATCTGGGGTCGATCTACTGCCAATGCAGGTCGGGCCGACGCCGGGCAGCCCGAAATCAAGAACCCTTCATGCAGGCCGGCACCATTTGCTCGCGGCAAGCCCAGCCCACAAGCCTCAGATCACCACTGAGTGCTGTGGCACACACCAGACTTGAGCTGGTGCAGCAGGCGATGGGGAAGGCCGGTCTCTTTCGGCTGCAGGCCTCCTGGGCCGCTGCGGCGTCGCTGTAGCAAACCGGCCGGACTAGTCAAGCTACAGGAGCCGCAGCGCAGCGACCGGCAGACATGGAGGCCAACGCGGCCATGCCCGGCTGGGGTGGCGGTTCGCCGCTTCCCTCCGGCGGCGGGTTGCCGCTCCCCTCGGGCAGCAGCCTCTCGCCCTCGTACTTGCAGCTGGCCCTGTACCTCGCGGCAAATGCTCTCACCATAGTGATCGGGCTGCTGATCTGGAACCTGAACACGGTGGGTCAGGCAGGGGAGGGGCTGCTTGTGAGCCTACCCACCGTCTCTGCAGCTGCCCCAGGTTGCTCTGATTCCCCGGTCGCCACACTTCGTGCGCCCTGCCCTCACACACTCCCCTGAACCCAGGTGCTGGCCGACTTCCGGGACTCCATGCTGTATGCGCTGCTGTGCTCCGTGGCGCTGCGCCCCGCCAAGGATGCACTCGTGGCCCACATGAACCGCTCACTGGCCGACTCGCGCCGCTCCATCGGCGGCGCCCTGCTGGCGCTGGCCGCCCTGCCGCTCACCGCGCTGTGGGACGCGTACGATGATGGGCGCACAGTGCTGGCCAAGTGGCGCCAGGCGGTGGCGGAGGAGCTCTCCCGCAGGCAGGCGCAGCTGAAGCAGCGCGGCGAGCTGGCGGGCGGGGCGGNCGGCCTCGCCTCGCACGCCGCGCAGCGCGGCGGCCAGCGCGGCGGCCAGCGCACCCAGGACCGCCATGCATACCATGCCCTCGCTGGCGGTGTACGGCCATGCGGCGGTGCGTGTGCTCAAATCCAGGTGCGCGTGTGGTCTGGGTGTGGTGCTCTAGGTGGGCGTTGTACCGCTGCTGGCGTTGGCTGCCACAAGGCTGCCCAGCTGCAGGCCTTCCCATGCCAACAAATCTGCCGCCGCTGCCGCTCGGCTGCAGGCGCACCACCAAGAAGCGGCGCAAGCAGCGGCAGCTGAGGCAGCGGGGCGGCGCCCCGGAGGGCTCCTCCGTCCTCTTCCGCTGGCTCTTCCGCACCTGTGCCGCCTGGCTGGTGTGGGAGTGGGTGCGGGTGAGCTCACCCGCTTGCTGCTGGGTGCTGCTGGGTGGGCTGGTGGCCTGCGAGGACTGATGCGTGGCACAGCGGGACCCAGCATCCGACACACCTGCTGCTGCTGCTGCCTTGTTGGCGCAGGACTCGTGGTCGGCCACGGTGCAGCTGGTGCTGCTCGTCTTCACGTCCCTAGTGGTGCTGGGCCTGGTGCCGCTGCTGCTGCTCACCACCAACCGCCTGTCCTCGGCCATGTTCTCGCCCGTCAAGACGCCCACCGCCTCGGTCCAGCAGGTGCGCAAAGGCCGCCAGCAAGCAGGGGTGGGGAGTAGGTGTCTGGCTGTCACAAGGGGTTGGACCTTTGAGATCATCGGCTCATGCACCTGCGTGTGTGGTACGCATCTGACTGCTGGAATGCAATGCTGACATGCCCTTGCATCCCACCTGCAGAGCACGGTTGAGGGGCACAAGCGGCGCAGCGGGCTGCAGAGCCTGTCGCCGCCCAAGCGCCCCTGCTTCACCCCCTTCACAGAGGGCCGGCAGCGGGCGGCTGCCGCCGCCGCCGGCGAGGCAGGCGCAGCAGCAGGTGTACAAGGCGGCACAGCAGCATGGTGGGAGCAGTGCCGCACCGCATGGCGGACGGTGCGGGCGGCAGCGGGCGGTGTGCTAGGCGGCTTGGAAGCGGGCCTGCGCTCCACACTGCGTGCCAACCTGCACGCCCTGGTGGCCCTGCTGCTCATCCTGGGCCTCTTTGTGGGCACCACCGGCCTGGCGGCATTCCTCAGCGTGCGGGTGGCGCAGGAGGGGCGCGCCACCGTGCTGGCTGTGAGGGATGTGTTCCCCGCGGCCTGGGCAGGCATGGCGGCTAGCACCCCGCTGCTGGCAGACGCCGTGGCGGCGGCAGGCGGCGGTGGCATGGGCAGCGGCAACAGCAGCTTGGGCAGCCACGGTTCAACCGCGGCGCCAGTGCTGCCCTCCTGGGTGGCGTCATACCAGAAGGAGGCGCTGCAGCTGGTGCAGCAGTCGCTGCCTGCCATCTTCACGTAAGCTCAGCATCTGCCCCGTCACCTGCCGGTTTCCAGCCAGCCAGCCTTTATCAGTTGCCGCCGCGTGCGCTTGCAAGCATGCAGCCTCCTTGAGCAGGCCCTGCTGCCACCCCTCCTCCCTTGCTTGCAGGTGGGGCGAGGCGCACTTCCAGGGGTTCGTGGAGAAGCAAAACCTGACCAGCGCCCTGGGGTGGGTTGGGGTCATGTGCTGCTGTTTGCCTGCGGTGCCTGGCGAGCAGGTTGCTTGTTGTTGAGCTGCCTAGCTGGTGGTTGCTGCGCAGGGTGCCTGTGAGTGTCCTGTGCTGACAAACTGCCCTGGCCTGTTCTGCACATCAAGAGCAGCTCATGCACATCTTGCCTCACTTCTCACACTCACCTGGACCTCCCTTCCTCCCCATTCCTGCCCGGCAGCGACATCCGGCTGCTGTACGAAACGCTGCAAGGCCCACGGCAGTGTGCTGAGCGCGAACGACAAAAGTTGCTGGTTGCGCTGGCTCGAGCGGAGTTGGCACTGCAAGCTGCCACAGATACCAAGGCGGCGGCACGGCAGCAAGTGAGGGTGACGGGCTTGTTATGCCAAGCAGGCGCGTAGGTTGGCGGCATGCCCGTGGCTGCCGATTGCGACAGGCGGCCATGGCTGCCACTCTTCTTGACTCTCCATCCTCCCGTTTGCACTGAAACTGCTTGCAGCTGGCGACACGGCGTGCAGACCTGCAGCAAGCAGTGGTGCGCTTGGAGGCAGCTCGCACCCCGGCAGAGCCTGCCCGCCCAGCTCCCGCCGCCGGTTGTGCGGCACCAGCGGACCTTGGCGCCTCCCCTGCGGCCGACTGCAAGCCGGAGCAGGAGGCTGGGGAGGTGGCAGCTGTGCCGCAAAGTGAGCAGGTGCTGGCCCTGGAGGCTGCGGTGGTGGAGGCAGACGCTGCTGTGCGGGAGGCCAAGGCTGCCCACAAGGCGGCTGCGGTGGCCTTTGACAGCGCGGAGCGGGAGCAGCGGGCGGCGCAGAGCCGGCTGGCGCTGTGCAGCACTGAGCGGCACGCGGAGCACCATGGCAGCCTGTTGCCAGGCCTGGCTGGGGACGTGGGGGCGCGCCTGCAGCGTGCCTACCTCAAGCTCTGGCGCCGGCAGTTCCGAGAGGGCGTGGCGGAGATGCGGGCGGCGGCGTCCCTGCTGGTGGCGGCGGTGCGTGGCATTGCGCAACGCAGCACCGGTGCCGTGGGCGACCTGGGCAGCCTGCACCGGCTGGCCCAATTAGCAGCTGACCCGCTGATCGCTGTGGGGCGGGTGGCTGGCCGCCTGTTTGCGGGCAGTGTGGGCTCCACCACCGCGGCGGCGCTGATGGGCGGCCTGGGGGTGCTGCGCCTGGGCATGGGCGTCGTCAAGTTTGGTGAGGCCTGCTGCTGCGCTTGGCGGCGGCTGTGACGCCTGCTGCGGGCATCAAGGGGGTGGGTTGCACCTCCTCCGGCTGTGTTGCCCAGCAGGGTTCCGGCCTGGTCATGCCCCTCCCCTCACCTGCTCACTTCCTCTGCGCCCTGCAGGCATGCAGCTGATGCTCTTCCTGGCGCTGCTCTACTACCTGCTGGCGGCGCAGCACGACCCGCTGCTGGCGGCCGTGGGCGTGCTGCCCCTCTCAGAGGCGGGGCGGCAGCGCACGGCAGTTGCACTCAACCGCGCGTTGGGAGGTGGGAGCATGTTTGGGGGGTGGGGGTTGAATGCTCTAGGTGGGCGTCAGCTGTTGATCGGCAGGTTTGCCACACGACTAGTCACCAGTGCTCTCTGCTCTTCGTTGGAAACACGTGGTTTGCTGTTCTGTTGGAATGCTGTCACCCCTGCTCCCGCCTCCAGGTGTGCTCATCTCCGCGGTGAAGCTGATTGCGTTCCACGGCTGCTTCTCCTGGATCACCTTCCGAGCCATGGCCCTGCCCCTCACCTACACGGTGCGCTGCCCCACAGGGCTGGGTGGGTGGCGGGCGGGCGGGCCCGTGCGCAATGTACGCTTGCCTTGGTGCCTTGCTGCACTGGCTGTGTGGGCGCTTGGAAGCGCAATATGTTCACAACCTGTATCATGCCCCAACCGCTGCAGGCATCTGTGGCGTCAGCCGCCTGCGCGCTGCTGCCCTTTGTGCCCACGTACGCTGTGGCGCTGCCCGGCTGCGTGGTGCTGCTGGCCCAGGGGCGCCTGCTGGCGGCCCTCGCCTTCTTTGCACTGCACTTTATGGGCTATTATATTGGCGACACAGTCATCCTGGAGGCAAGTGTATCTCCCAATCTCGTGCATGCTTGACTGCTTCCTGACGCGTTGGCGTTGACCGTAGAGCAGAGCATGCCCATCACTGCCTTTGCTGGTATGCAACTGGATCGATTGCTCCAGCTTTCCCACTCAGCTCCGCCCCATGCCTCCCCCTCTGCTGCGCGTGCAGGACATCCCTGGCGGCCACCCCTACATGCTGTCTCTGGGCATCCTGGGGGGCATCTATGCATTTGAGAACCCGCTGCAGGGCTGCCTGCTGGTGAGGCAACGCTTAGGTGGTGGCGGTGGTTGGGCCACTGCCACGTGCCCTGCGCCTCTCCTGCGGGCAATCCTGCACCAAAACACATGCACACCTGGCCCAGCCCATCCAGCGCGTTCAACACTCCTTCCCTCACGCAAAACCCTGGTACGCAGGGCCCCATCCTGCTGTCGTTGCTCAGTGTGTTCTACAACCTTCACTCAGAGTTCATGGGTGGTGGCGAGCGCGCCCCGGACGGGCGCCCGCAGCACCGGCTGTGGAGCCTCACCCCCAACGCCAGCACCGCCAAGCCAGCAGGGGCGGGCACGCCCACAGCAGGCCATGCGCAGCAGCTAGAGCGGCGGCCCGGAGGCGACGGCCTGACCAGCCCAGAGCGCAGTGTGAGCTTGCGCGTCAATGTGCCCTCGCGGCGAGGGCCGGCGCCTGCGGGACCCATCAGCGAGCACGAGGAGTACGAGTCGCAGGTCACTGCCCGTGACCTCCAGCAGCAGTACCAGCAGCAGCAGCAGCAGCAGCGGTCATCGCCGTCGGTGAGCTTTGCGCTGGGTGGGCGGCACGGCAGCCTGCCGCACCTGGCGCTCGACTCGCCCCCGGCGTCGGATGGGGAGGAGGCCGAGCAGGAAGCCGCAGACAGCAACTCTGCAGCCAACTCGTTTTCCTTCCTCATGGGTGGTGCCGGCAAGCTGCACGACGACTGATGTAAAGTTGGGAACGAGGGCGGCACAGCAGGCGGGGCACGGTGCAGGCGGGCCTCATGTGCAGCTAACGCGGCTAACGGGGCACCGTCTTAATTCCTTGATCTAGCAGCGGCCCATCACTCCGGCACCACCGCGCGCGCTTGCACAGGGAGGCGGACAGAAGACAACACAGCTTGAAGCGGGCGTGCCAGGTCTTGCGGCTTCACGCCTTGCTGTTCGAAGATATCAGCTCAACCAGGTGCGTGCACTGGGGCCAAAGCGGAGCCTGTCGCCGACTTGCAAGCCGCAACGCGACAAGATGGCCTCCTGCGGGGCGCTGAGCCCTCCACGGCCCGCGTATAGTGTGACATGATTGCTTGGCAGCTTGCACCGTGCCTGATGCGAGCCGCCAGGCTGCGGGCTGGGAGGCGGGGCCAGGCGGCGGCAGGCGGCGCCGCTGGCAACAGCTTGTGCCGCTGGCTGGTGCATGCTTGCAGGGAACCGCCGGCTTTTAAGGAGGGGACCAAAGCAGTGACCGCGGCGGCAGGCAGTCTAGGGCGTAGACGCGATGGCGGCATTTGGGGCCGGCTTTGGCGCGGCGGCGAGCTACAAGTGAGGGCTGGGGGCTGGTTGGGCTGCTCCCTGGCTGAATTTTGAGCGGTGCGTGATATGGCTGGCAGTCCGATAGCTATACCCTGCCTCACCTGTCGGTTGCTGTCCTGCCACAGCCCCAACAAGGATGCGGAGGTGCCATCACCACCCAGCGATGGCATCAGCTCGCTGAAGTTTAGCCCCGCCAGCAACCTGCTGGTGGCCTCGTCGTGGTCTGGCCAGGTGCGGGCGTTGCTGTTCAGCTGTGGAAATGACAGAAAGATGCAGCATGCCATGCATTGCTTGTTCGCGCCCTGCCTGTTGTTGATGTTCCCTGCGGCCCCTCTCCTTGCGCCCGAGCGCAGGTGCTGTGCTGGGATGTCCAGAGCAATGGGCAGGCCATTCCCAAGGCCGCCATCACCTTGGACAAGCCGGTCATGTGCAGTGCCTGGAGCGGTGACGGCAGCACGGTGTTTGCGGGTGCGACGGGTGGCGTGGGTGTCGGCGGCTGGGCAAGTCAAGTGTGAGGACAGCAGTGGTGGTGGTTGGCTGGGGTTTGGGGCGCCCTTTGAACAGTGTCGCGCTGTCGCTGATGCATCGCACTGCTGGCTTGCAGGCGGGTGCGACAACGGCGTGAAGATGTGGAACCTGCAGACCAACCAGCAGCAGCAGGTGGCGCAGCATGCGGCGCCCGTGCGGCACGCCTTCTTCATCCGCCAGGTGGGCCTGGCTCCCTTGGCTGAGTATTGATGGTTGTTCCCTGGCAGGAAAGTTATGGCAGAGGGTCGGAGATGATGGGGGCCAGCCTACTCGATCGCAGGCAGGTGAGCCACAGAGTTTCAGCCCGGCACCCACCCCCTCTGGCTATCCTTGTGCCTGTCCTGTGTCCCGCACAGATGAACATGCTGGTGACGGGCAGCTGGGACAAGACGGTCAAGTACTGGGACCTGCGCCAGGCCAACCCGGTGCACACGCAGCAGATGCCAGAGGTGCGGAGACCAGAGATGGCTCGGTGGGTGGGGCAGGCTGGGCAGTGCCGCGGCCTGCACGCTGTGGACCACCTGAAGTTGTGATGATGTCCCATCGAGCATGCCCGCGTGAGCAGCATGGCTGATTGCTGACATGCACAAGCTCGTTTGTGGCTGTGCAGCGCGTGTACGCGATGGACGTGGTGGACGAGCTGATGGTGGTCGGCACCGCAGACCGCCAGATACAGGTCAGGCCACGGCTGCATGCTGCGCTGTGGTGCGAGGCACCCCGGTGGCTGCCCTGCCGCCGTCGCATTGCTGGGCATGGTGCAAGAGGGGCAGGGTTGGGGTGGGGTGGGCAAGAAACACACGCAACAGCTCAGCTAGGCCCGCTTGGCCCGCTATTTCCAGCTGCCCAACACCATTCCTGCTCCACTTCTCTCCCCCCTCTCCCCACCTGCCCCAGGTGTTCAACCTGGGCAACCCGGGCGCTGTGTACAAGTCGCTGCAGTCGCCGCTCAAGTACCAGACGCGCTGCATCTCCTGCTTCCCCGACAAGGTGGGGCGCTCGGCATGGGCGGTGCGGGGCCCTCATGAAGCAGTGCCCACCACGGCGGCTTGGCTGCCTTGCAAGCTGCCCTCTGGCCTGATGTCGGTGCCCCACTCACCAAGGGGCGCCTGCTCCACGCTCCTGTGTGTCAACCCTGGTGCAACCCTCCCCGCGTTGAGCAAGCCTCCCCGCCTGCTCCCTACCCACCTGTCACAGACGGGGTACCTCGTCGCCAGCATTGAGGGGCGGGTGGCGGTGCACCACGTGGAGGACAACCTGCAGTCCAAGAACTTCACCTTCAAGTGCCACCGGTGGGTGGGGCTCCGGCGCACCTTGTGCAGGCTGGGTGGCTCGGGACTGCTGGAGCATGCATGTTTGCTGAACTTGTGCAGGCAGGCTGGGCAGTGCAGGCCAGCAGGTGCCCGGCGCCCTCACGGCACACCTGGTTTGCACCGGCCATCACGCTTCTCCCCCCACCGCTCAAATGCAACTGCGCAGGGACGGCAACGACGTGTACGCGGTCAACTCCATGAGCTTCCACCCCCAGTTTGGCACCTTTGTCACCGCTGGCTCCGACGGTGGGTGCACCGGCCTCGCTGGCCGGCCAGGAGGACATGCCTGCGCTCAGAGCACCAAAGCGGCTTGCTGTGCTTGCGTTCCTGGTAGCCAACCGCACTACATCACAAGCGTCAGTTCTGGCTCCACCTTGCACATGACCTCTTGCCCCTGCTCACCCCGCCCGCTCACAGGCGCGTACAACTTTTGGGACAAGGACTCCAAGCAGCGGCTCAAGGCGATGCAGAAGTGCAGCATGCCCATCCCCTGCGGCGACTTCAACAGGTGCGCACCCGCTGCAGGTGACGCTGGCTGCTTGTGGACAGCAGGCAGGCTGCGGCCGCGGCACACACGTGTTGACATCCGACCACCCTCACCCCCTCCCCATGCACCCTGCCCCCCTTGGCCTGCAGGGACGGCAGCATTTATGCATACGCGGTGTCCTACGACTGGTCGCGCGGCTACAGCGAGTACAACCCCACCACCGCCAAGAACTACATCCTGCTGCACGCGCCACAGGAGGCGGAGGTGAAGAGCCGCAACCGCCCCGCCACCGGGCGGCGGTGAGCGCCGGCAGCGCAGCAGCTGGCTGTGTGTCTCGAGTGCACCTCCGGCTTGCCGCCCCGCCGTCCCTTAGTTCCCTCCTGACCTGCCTTGTGACCTGCCTGGATGAGCTGATCTCAACGATTTGTTGCAACCCAAAGTTGTTTACAACCTGTACAGCAGCTGCCGGAACAGCTGCTGGCGCGGCAAAGGGCACAGTGTGGGAGCAGTAAACAGCCAGCAGAGCCAGCGGGCAACGGGGGGGAGGGGGCAATACGTGTTGGGGAAGGTCGAGTAGGGAGCTGCCCCAGCCCTGGGGCCCCAGTCCAGTTCAGAAGCAAGTGCAAGTCAAAGTCAGTCCAAAGAGTCCAATCTGCTGGCCAATACAAGCGTTGGGCTGCCACGGTGGGCGGCGCTAATGACAATCACCGCCGCCCCCGCCGCCTGCCAGCTGCAGCCTTCTTGGTGGCCTTGCCCTTGGCTGCAGGCGCTGCCGCCTTGGCTTTGCCCTTGGCTGCCGCCGACCGCCTGTTGCCTGCCGGCTGCTGCCGCCGCTGCTGCTGCGTGCGGCTGGCCTGCTGCTGTCGTGCTGGCCACGCCTCCTCCTCGTGCTCCTCCTCCTCCTGCTGCTGCTCGTCTTCCGCCACATCCTCCTCAGGCTGCTCCTCGTCCTGCTCCGCTGCCTCCGCCTCTGCTGCCAGCGCGTCCTCCAGGTCATGCGGCGTGGGCGCACGCTGCTTCTTGGCGCGCCGCCGTGGCCGGATGTCAGTGACCATCTGCCACGGCGTGTTGGGCGTCTTGTGCACCACATGTTGCACTGTGGGCATGGTCCTGTGCAGCAGATTGGGGAGGGTGAGGGAGGTTAGGAGGCAGGCGTCAGCACTGAACAGGAGGGCACAACAAGTTGGCTCCAGGAGGGGTGAGAGCCAAAAGGTACATGCACCAGACGCCAGCACATGAGGCCCCAGCACCAAACGCAACTACTGCACGCACTTGTGGTTGCGCCCAAACTCCTTCTTCTCGTTCAGCCACCACTTGAGCGGCTCCTGCTTCTGCCGGGAGCTGCGGCGCACGCCAGGCACCACCTCGTGCCGGCCGATGCGCGGGTCTGCACAGGGTAGGGGAAGGGATCTCATTGCACTTGCTTCGCATGGCAGTAGGCAGGCAAATTGCACAAACTCTGCTGTGCCCCTGCCCAGCGCACATCCAGGCCGGCCTGCATAGCCTCCCCTTCGGACCCTGCAAGCAGCGGCAAGACTCACCCGCAGCCAGGCTCTTGCGCTTGAGCTCGTTGCGCAGGCGGGCGCCTGGGTTGCCGGGCACCCGCTTCTTGCCGCGCCGCTGTGCCGCAGCCGATGTCTCCGGAAGCTCTGAACGGCGGAGGCAAGCAGGCCGCTCCGTCACCAGCAGCTTAACTTGTTCACAACGGCACCAGCCGTTAGGATGGCAATGCAGCAGCATCGCGGCAGGGACTTCCAGGCATCTGGCTCGTGCATCAAACCATCCAAGGGGCCCTTGCAGTTCTCGCCCACCTGCATCTGGCTGCTCGTAGTCGTCCATGCCGCCAAAGTCGCCACCAGCGTCATAGCCGCCTTCATAGCCGCCATCATAGCCGTCGTTTGGCAGCGGCTCCTCTGCTGCTGCTGCTGCTGCTGCCGCTGCCGCCGCTGCCGCCTCGAGCTGCAGGCTGGTGCCTGTCTGCACGCCGGCATCCGCCATGTGCCGCGGGGAGGCGCCGCCGGCCAGGAAGGGGAAGCCGCCAGCTGAGCCGCCACCAGGCGAGGGCTCTGCAGCCAGACCAGTGGCGAATCACTCGTAGCTAAAAGGCCAATTTCAAACGGCGAATTGATGAAAGTTGTTCAGCACATGCGCACGGCGGGCCTACACCCCAAAAGCATCGCAGGCATCCCGCCGCCCTTGCGTCCCAACCACTCACCGCCCTGGTAGCCGCCATCATCTGCAAACCCGCCCACATCGTCGTCGTAGTCCTCGTGCTGCTGCTCTTCCTGCTGCGCCTGCGGGGACGGCTGCGGCGCAAAGCCCGCAAACTCGGCCTCGCGATCGGCCGGCGACGGCGCATCGCCGCTGCCCCTGCTGCGCTTGGCGCCCTGCTGCACCAGGCCCTCCACAGGCGAGTCCACTGACGCCTCTGCCTCATTGCTGCAGATGCGTGTGGCGCCCGGCAGGCTGAGCAGCCGTGGGCCGCCCGGCAGCTGGCGGAGCGCGCCCAGGCGCTCGGGGATGCCCTCCAGCGGTGTGAAGCCTGCGGGGGTGCCGGCAGCAGCGGCCCGCGGCCCGCCAGACCGCAGCAGCGTGGCAGGCAGCAGCTTGCCGCGGCTGGCCGCCAGCGCTGCCAGCCGCTCCGGCACGCCCTCCATGGGGGTGTACCGCCCAAACAGGGAGGCACCCGGCGTGCGCGCCTGCCCACGCTGGCTGGTCTGGTGCTGCGGCCGGTTGCCGGTGGTTGCAGGCTGGCCGTCTTGCTGAAGCAGCGCAGCGGCGGGCGTGCCTGCCGATGCGTCTGCTGGCTGCAGCCGCGCCTGCTGTCGCGCCTCTGCCAGCA
>RRZL01000054.1:1709321-1741988 GCA_006782975.1 Chlorella sp. Dachan
GGAGGGAGGGAGGGAGGCACAGTGAGACCAGCAGAAGGGCGAGAGAGGCGGTGGGAACGGGGCTGTGCGGCGGTGAGGTAGGGAAGGCTGCGCGGCAGGCATTTGCCCACGTCCGCTGCCCAGCGGCGTGCACGCTGCGAGAATGACATCCACCCCTCCAACATATGCGGCTCACCGTCTTGTCAGCGGAGCCGGTGGCGACGATGTACTCGTTAAAGGGGTTGAAGGCCAGGCAGTTGACCTCGGCTGCGGAGGTACAGGGGCAGAATGAGGGGGACATGACGGCAGGGTTTGAAGGATGGCGACATTGAATGGTCAAACCCCCCTAACAGCACTGCCGTCTGCCTGCCTGCTCGCCCTCACGTTGACGGCCACCAACAACACGTTGCGCAGTAAGCCACATGGGCAACTGCCAACACTGCCAAACCACACCCAGCTGCCACACACAGCCCGCACCCGTGTGCGCCTCCACCTCCTTGTCCTGCGCGGAGCCTGCCGGCTTGCGCAGGTCCCACAGAATCTGGACACAATGGTGGGGTGGAGGGGGCACAGCAGGCACAGCATCGACACCATGCAGCGGCTGCAGGTGCGGCGTAGCACGAGCACACACCACCAGGCAACCACCCTCCTGGAGTGCCAGTGCATACCGTGAGCTCACTACCATCAAACCGCACACAAGCCCTCCCCCTGCTGGCCCCCTCACCAGCTTCTTGTCGTCGCCCACGCTGCCAAAGAGGTCGGCGTGCCGCGGATGCCACGCCACGTCCTCCACCACCCCAAGGTGGCCCTGGAAGATGTGCAGCGCCGCCAATTGCTGCGCAGAGGGGGTGGGGCATGAGCGAGCAGGGGGGCTGAGGAGCAGCGGGCAGCAGGGAGCCGTGAGCCAGACCACAGGCGGGCAAGCAAGCACGCAAAGCACAAGCGAGCCAGCAGAGCCGCTTGCCAGCCTTGCCAGCCTGTACCCCCCCTCCCCCTCCTCACAGGCAGCCTGCCCCGCCCTGCCCGCCCCCCCCTACAACACCCACCCGGTTACTCTGCGTGGTGCCCTTGACGTCCCACACGCAGATCTGGGCGTCATCGGAGCCGGAGAGCAGGTAGCCCTCGCGCTGCGCCGACCACGACAGGCCATAGCTGCGGAGGGCAGGGGTGGGTGGTGGGAGGGTGAGCGCTGCACTAATGTTGCATGCTGGTACGGCTGAACACACGTTGGGCAAGAGAAGCTGGGGGGCCAACAAGGGCGGCAAACGACTCTTCAGGCTGTCAAATCTGCAGCTCCCCCAGCGCACCCCTCGTTCTTGTGGCCCGTCAGCCGGATGTCTGGCTTGCACAGGCCGTCTGCAGAGGGCGGGAGGACAGGTGTCAAGGGCGCAGCTGAAGTGGGCCAGGCGAAAGGTGCAACAAACGGCAAGCCTACACCGCCAGCTGAGCTGGCTGGCTGGCACGGGCAGGTAACCAGGCTGCAGCGGGTCCCCCCACCCCCCACCATCCGTGCGCACCTGCCGCGGGCTTGGAGGGGTGCTTGGAGTAGTCAAACACGTAGACCTCCGCGCTGATGGTCTTGGTGGCAATCAGGAAGTGGTTCTGTGGCAGGAGGGAGGGGAGAGAGGGGCACATCGGGTGGGGAGCTGTCAGGGCCAACCGCACCGTGACTGCAACCCTGCTGCAGTCTGCGGCTGGCTGACCAAAGAGCTCCCTGTCTCCATCAGTGCGCACCTGTGGGCAGTAGCGCGCGCGGTTGACCTCGCCGTCGTGGTTGATCTGTGGCACAGGAGAAGGAGGTTGCAACACGATCAGCAGCACATCCGGCGAGCAGCAAGCAGGTGGTGACCAGTGCAAGCTGCACAGCCCATGCCTGCATGGCAGTCGGCAGCCACAGGGCTGGCGGGCATGATGCAAGCCGCACAGCCCATGCCTGCATGGCAGTCGGCAGCCACAGGGCTGGCGGGCATGAACCTGCACAAAGGAGCAGCCACCTCGGTCCCGCCCTCACCTGCTGCACAATGTTGATGCGGCCGGTGGAGCTGCCAAAGCCGCCCACCTCGCCGCGCTCCTCATCGTACCCCCTGCAGCGCAGCACAGAGCAGCAGCAGCAGGGTTCAGGCCACTGGCGACGCACCCTGCCGCCAACCACTCGAGCGCATCTCGCCACAGCTGCGCCACGCCGCACCACCACACACAGCAGCAGCAGCACACACAGCGCCAGCCCCGCCGCCGCAGCGCTGAGATCTGCGCCCGCGCGCACCTGCCGTCGGTCTCCGTCTCCTCCAGCGGCAGCTGCACCTCTGCCCGCATGAGGTAGTTTTGCTCCCCCTCGCTGGTGTGCGTGCCCAGAATGAGCTGCTGCTTGGAGTAGCCGGCATCCGTCTTCTCCTCCTTCAGCTGTCGACAGCCGAGGGATGGCGGGGGTGGGTGGGACGGGAGGGGACGTTTCAGCAGGCATGCGAAAACCACATCCAGCCCACACAATGTGTGTGCAGCAGGAGCAGCGTCGCACAGCAGCGCGTCGGCCAGCAGCAGCGCATTGGCCAGCGGCTGCGCTATCAGGGCGGCAGGCAGCCGCAGCTCTCACCGGCAGCCACTGCACCGTCAGGCTAGGCCACTCCAGGGCATGGGTGATGACCAGGTCTGCGCAGCAGGGCAGGCACACCCAGCGGCACACCGGGGTGATGACAGGTACAGGTACACCGCCAGTAGCATGCAGCAGCAACGCCAGAAGACAGGCAGCCAGCCGCTCATGCTTTGTGCCAGCACGCCCCGAGGGCGCCACCGAGAGAGCTCCCCGCTGCTTCCCAGGTGCGCCTCACCATACTGCAAGCATTGGGGCACAGGAGGGCGGCTTGCGGTCGGCAGAGGGCAGCAAATGCAATGGTGGGTCCACAGCCTCGCTTGCAGGGCACGGAAGCAGCTGCTGCACGATCGGCACCAGCCAGCGGGCTGGTTGCCAAGCCAGCAGCAGCTGCACTGACCAGGAAAGGCGAGTTCTTCTTCCACAGCTTGTACTCCTCGTTCACCAGGCTGCAGGTAGGGGAGGGCAGCAGCGTTTGTTGGCAAGCTGTGAACGATCTGGTGCAACTTCTGCACACGTAGCAGCATCAACGGCTGCAGCTGCCTGACGTCCGCCATCTGCCGCCCTTGTGCCGTGCTGGCAGCAGGGAGGTGCACTGCTGCACGGCTTGCAGCGGCGCTGTGCGCCGCCCACCCGACACCGCAAGCAGTCGGGGGCTGCGGCGGGCCCAGGGCCCTGGCGCCCAGCCCTGGAGCTGCGCTTAGGCGCTGATGGTGTCATTCCCCAGCCAGATGGGGCCCCGGCTGCCCCAGGGCAGTGCCCACGGCGCTTGATGGCGGGTCGCCGAGGGCTCTGTGCACGCACCGCTCCTCGACTTCATCAGGGTACTCCTCCATGTCTCCCGCGCCACCAGGGCCCGTTTCACGCTGGGGCCGCCAGCTGCTGTTCAAGCCACGACCGAGCACGGGCTGCAGCTGCCTCCTGGCCGTCCCTGGCGAGCCTGCAGTGATCTCCGAGCGCGATCTGACCGCTGGCCGGGCCGCCCGAGCAGCTGCGAGCAGCGAGCCGATGTGGCAACGCAGGCCCAGCAGAGAGTGACCAGGAGGCCGGGCAAGGGCCTAACCTAAGCGCCAGCACATTGCACACCGCTGCCAAACCCTGCCAGCCCACGCAGAGCCCGCGGCCCGGCCCTCAGACTCGCCTCCAGTCGTTTCCTCCCCATACCCACCTGCGCGGCCCGGCGGCCCGCCAGCGGCACCCATGGGCAACCGTGCCAGCAGGGAAGCGGGCGCAGGCGACGGGTCGAGCGGCGCCGCCGGCCTGCCTGCAGCGGCGGCGGCGGCNCGGGCGCCGCCGCGGGCCAGGCGCCACCCCCCGAGTGCCCCGCCTCGCCGCAGTTCCGGGGCCAGGTGTACAAGAACCCGGCGGTGTACAACGTGTACAACCAGCGCATCAACGACCCGTCGTCGCCGGCGGCGGCGGCCAGCCCACTGGCGGGCCTGCCGGGGCAGGATGTGTTGGACCCCAAGAACAACATGCCCCTGGAGCCCAACCAGCAGCCCTGCCCCGGCCAGAAGCGGCTGCTGTCCACGGACCGGCAGGCCAGCAACATCCCCAAGGGCGGCACCGAGTCCACGTGGGTCTACCCCTCGCCGCAGATGTTCTTCAATGGTGCGCCCACACTGCCGTCGCGTGTGCCACCGCTTGCCGTTGTGTGCCGAATGGCTGTGCAGCCTGGCACCTGCGCGGGCTGCAAGGTTTGTGCTTTGCAGCTGGCTGTGTGAAACGGCAGCAGGCACACTCACCTACCTCAACCTGTGCTCTGAAGGCCAGCGCATCCCTGCGTTGAAACGCCAAGTTTGGTGTGTTGCTGCCCATGTGCCTCCCCACACACACATATGGCCTTGGCTCTCATCCACAGCCGTCCACGCTTCTTCCCATGCCCTCCCTGCCGTGACCGCAGCCCTGAAGCGCAAGGGCAAGGGCAGCGACGTGAGTGAAGAGGACATGGATGCAGTGGTGTTCACCCACAACACCATGAACGAAATCACGTGGCAGCAGGTGGGCGTGCCCCGCAGTGCGGCGCACAGGCACTGCAGGATTGCATGAGTCGCCATCCAGGCATTGCAGGTTTGCCGCTGCATGGCATGGCTTGGGTGGACGAGCTGCGTCGCGTGCATGGACGCTGTTCGCTGGGACAGTAGCCACGGGTTGCCTGCTGGGCAGCCTCCCATCATCGCCCGCACGCCCTGCCCCTGACCCCTCCCACTCCTGCTGCTGGCGCCCCTGCTGCACCAGGTGGCGCGCTGGGAGTCGCTGCACCACAGCGAGTGCGGGCAGGCCACGCTGCTGCGCTTTCTGGGGCGGCCAGACGAGCTGTCGCCGCTGGCCCGCCTCTCCTCCTGGCTGGGTGGCCCGCTGCCCTTTGACCGCCACGATTGGTGAGGGCTTGGCCAGTGGGATGGCTGGGAGCTGCAGGCATGTGCGCAGCTGGGCATCTGCTCTGGGGGGCTCAGCAGTGCAGCCAACGAGGAATCGCGTGTCTGCTCACGCTTCCCGCTGCTGTGCGGCCCCGGTCACCCATCGCCCGCTAACCCTGCGCTTCTGCCGCCCCAGGTATGTGGACCGCTGCGGCAAAGAGGTGCGCTACGTGATTGACTTTTACTTTGACGACGACAAAGCAGGTGAGGAGGGAGGGGCACGCATCTGGGCTGGGCAGTGTTGAGCATTTGCCGTAAGATGTGCATCAACGGCGGGCTGCGTCCTGACAACATTTGGCCGCTGCTCCTGGTGACGCTCCCCTTCTGGCTGACCTTCCCAGCCTTGCCGTGCCCTCCCCGCTACCAACCTCCCCAGGCTCCCCAGAGGCGTTTGACATCCGTGTGCGCCCCGCCCTCGACTCGCCCGGTGCCGCCATCGACCGCATTAAGATGGTGGGTGCCACCTGCTGCCAGATGTCGTGGGTGCTGCTGCTCCTGTGCCTGCCACTCCAGAGTGTGTGGTCGTCTTGCCATCCAGCTCTGGGGGCCGCTGCACGTAGCACCTGGCTCTGGTAGCTGGCTCCCTGAGAGCATGCCGCAGCGCACCAACCTGACCGGGTCGCCACCCACCTATGTGTGTGCCCCTCGCAGTGGATTTACGAGAACTTTGCGGAGCACGGCCTGCCCTGCCCTGTGACGGGCCACCCGCCCACCATTGGCAAGGGCGGCAGCGGCCTGCAGTACGGCAGCGCGGCGGCAGCGGCAGCAGCACAGGGCCAGCAGTCGTAGTGGCGGCGCTGCGGCGGCGCATCTGGCTCCTCCGGCTGGCTGGCCGCCCTCCTGATTTTCATAGGTGTTCATTTACGCGTATGCGATCCATGCATGGCCAGGATCCATCCCCCTCTGCTCCCTCTGCTTGCTGAATCAGCGCATCAGATGCGCTTGCCTGCTTGAATGTACCCTTACAATTGGCCTGCATGTCGACCTGGAACGAATAATGGACACGGGACGGGCGGCCGGACAAAGGCAGGCGGGGCACACCCAGCGACTCGGCGCTGGTCCTTGTTGCGCATTGGAGCAGGATGTATCAGACAGAGGGAGAGAGGCATGCAATGAAAGAGAGAGCAAAATTGGTGGAGCAGTGAGGCGCTAGGCCCTGCCCAGCAGGGTTGCTGTACACAGATTTGGCAGGCACGGGAGACAGAGAGAATGCACAGGAGGGGAGGGAGGAGAGTGCGGCGCATCGTGCAGCTGCACGCGCCTCACACAATATGTTGCACAACAGTCGGTAGTGTACAGGCGCCGCAGGCAGCTGGCGCAGTGGGCGGCTTTGTGTCAAGCCTCAGCTGCCGGCCGGCACGGTCAGAAGCACGAGCTCCGGGCTCAGTCAAAGAGGTGGCCCCAAGCGGCAGGCGCCTCATCCTCCTCGTACCGCCACCGACCGCCCGCCACGCCAGCAGCGCCCCGCCCCCGGGAGGGAGACGCCTCCTCAGGCTCCCACTCATCCTCGCCCGCGGCCGGCAGCGGCGGCGCAGACACCGCCGGCGGCGGGTCGTGCATGGCGTGGGGGTGCAGCCCCGGCTCGCTGCCGGCCCGGCAGGCTGCGCTCAAGAACTGGGGCCCCGCCACCTCTCCAGCATGGTCAAGCAGGGCATCGAGTGCGGAGTACAGCGCGGCGGCGGCGGGTGGGGCAGGCACAGCGCCCGACAGCAGCAGCTGGCGCGCCGACACCTTGCGGCCGTAGAAGGCCTGGAGGCGATTGGGTGGGGAGGGGAGCGACAAGGCGGGTTGGCGGCATTGTGGGTGTGCAGCAAGCCTGCCCATGTCAACCATGACGAGCAGGTAGCGTGCCAGTCTAGCCAGCCAGCCAGGCAGCCAACCAACCAGCCAACCCCCAGCCAGGCAGCCAGCCCGTGACCAAGCGCACCTGGTTGACGGCGTCGCGCGTGGACAGTACCGTGCCCTCCAGGGACAGGCCCGCATACAGGCCCCGCGTGGCCGAGTAAGAATACACCATGGCGCCGCCGCCCACAGCCGCGAGTGCGCGGGCAGCCGCGGCACGGCCAACCTGTAGGCAGGCAAGCGTGCGGCAGCTGGGGGTGGCAGGGTGAGAGCCAGCAGAGGAGCCAGGGCGCAGCAGCCGGCCTGCTGCTTGCAGCTGGGAAGCATCGAAGCATAGCCCAAGCGGCCGCAGCTCCCTGCAGCTCCCTGCCAGAGAGAAGGGAGAAGGGCTGCAGGCCTTACCGGTCCCGCCGCGATGGACAGCGCGCCGCCCACCCCCAGCTGGCTGGAGCAGAAGGCTTTGAGGGCGGACTCGGTGCGCAGCACCAGCACCTGGGGCAAAGGTGGGAGAGGGGGAGGGTGGGGGGCAGGGGGGGATAAGCAGGTGGGGGTGGTCATGAGGCAGATGCAGCACCAGCGCCGCCGTGGGGGCATCCACAGGCGACGACGCAGCCGGTTGCAAGTTGCAGGTGGACCCCATCCACAATCTCACCCTACCAGCCACCCAGATCAGCCCAGCCCCGCCTCACCAGGTCCTGCACCTCCAGCCCCAGCTGCCAGCCCACGGAGCTGGCCAGGCTGAGCAGCGCGGAGGGCGCGCTCCAGCCGCCCTCGGGGGTGCGCGCCACCGCCAGCCTGCACCAGGGCCGCCAAACAGCAGCGAGTCGGCTGGAAGTTTAAGCAGGCATGGCATGCATGCCATCTCTGTCTCACATTGCAGCCCACTCACCCGCTGCCCACACTGAGGCTCCAGCCCGCGCCCACGCGTGCAACAGACAGCACCGCAAGGCCAGCTGCGCCCCGCAGGATGGCGGGCGGGATGGTGCGCTCCGGCGGGAGCGAGCCCACTGCAGGGGATGGGAGGCGGGTGGACTGTGCAGCAGGAGAGCACAAGCCACAACACTTCCAAGTGGCCCTAGCAACCTAGCTCCTCCACGCAAGCACATTGCTACACAGGCCAAGAACTGCACGGCGCCGTTCAGGCCCCGCAAGCAGGCGGGCGGCAATCCCACACCTGTCTTGGTATAGGTGCGGACGATGTTGGTGGCCTTGTACAGCTCCGTCTCCATGCTGGAGGACAGCGGGGGGCTGCGGGGCAGTGGGGAGTAGGAGAGGGGAGGGGAGGGGTGGCTGAGCCGATGAGTGGACAGGCCTTGCAGGTGAGTGACAAGAGCCGCATGATGGCATGCGGCAGGCTCAGCAGCGTGCGCCAGGGCACAGGCCCCCGACCACAGCACGGCAACACGGCAACCGCTGCCCACCGACAGCAGCATGTAGCGGCAGGCTACGGCTCACTTGAGCAGCGCGCGTGGCGCACTCCAGTCGGTGACGTCGTGCACGGGCAGGCGCACCGCGGGCGTGATGCTGCCTGCCAGCAGCGGCTGGATGGGCAGCAGCAGCTCGCGGCAGGCCAGGCACACGCGCTGCGGCTCCGCCTGCTGGAACTTGGGCGGCAGCAGCATGCGCTCTGCGGGGTGGGGGCGCAGGGAGGTGGGTGGGGTCAACAGAGGTGATCCAAGCTGGGCAGGTTGTTGATGGAAAAAGCAGGCACTGCCTCCAGCCAGGCACTCAGCTGGCCTGCCATCGACAAATACAGCCAGCGGAGCAGCAAGCTTGCCTGAGCAGCAGGCGCCGCAGAACAGCAGGCCGCACGCGCGGCAGTGGTGCCGCGGCCGCAGCAGGAAGGAGAAGGGCTTGCGGCATCCGGGCGCCCTGCAGGCAGCGGGGCAAGCATGCGTGGGCGAGGCTCGGGGCAGCGGGGCAGCGTCATGTGAGCAGGCACAAGTTCCGGCCGGCCGCAGGGCCCGAGGCTGAGCTGTGCCCTGCCGGCTGGGGCCTGCCCGTCTCACCATCCCCTGATGGCCAGCCACCCTCGCTCACCGGCAGGTTGCGGAGCTGGAGTCTGGCTCCCAGGGCTGGGGGTCCAGCTCCATGGCTGACCCCACCCCCTCCAGCACATCCGCCACGCCCGTGCGCAAGGGAGGTGCAGAGGCGGCGCCAGTGCCGCCCTTGTGGGGTGCGGGGTCGCCGCGCGGGGCGGTGGAGGTCACCGCCTGCCAGCCGTCCTCGTGCTCGACCGCCGTGAGCGCCTGCGGGGGTGGGCGGCAGGGAGGCAGGGTGGTGAGGCCCGCAGCTTGGGCACGGGCAGCTGGCAACGTGTAAACCTGCCAAAAACTGCTTGAACAACCGGCATCATCACAGCACGTCCCTGCAGCCTTCAACCACCAGCTGAGCTCTCACAGATGCCAGGCGCAGCATCTCCTTCAGGTCGTAGTTGAGCGACAGCGGCACGTCGGGCGGGAAGTCGGCGCGGCACAGCGGGCACTGCGGGCTGCGCTGCTGCAGGTACTGCATGCAGTGCACGCAGCCGTTGTGCCCGCACGGCAGCGTGGTGGGTCCGCCATACGTGCCCAGGCCCTCGGTGCTGCAGGAGCAGAGCAGCCAGCACAAGGACGAAGTATGCGGGTCCCTTCCGGCCCGGGCATGAGCGTACAAGCAGTGCCCAGAGGCAGCGGAACCACATCCTGGCAAGCTCACCACAGTGGGCACTGGGGCAGGCTGCTGCGCCTGCAAACAAGGAGAGGCGAGCGAGGCAGCAGTAGGATGAGAGGGGCAGCGTCGGGGCGCCGGCGCCGGCGGCGGCAGCGTCGGGCCCACCAGCTCGGCTGGGCTCGCAACCTAGAGGCTCCGCAACGCTACCCGGAACTGCTGCGGCGGTCGGCAGGCCCGACAGCGGCACCAGGGCTCCGCGAGCGCAGCTTACCCTGCAGCCAAAGCCATAGCGCTCGCACTCAGCACCTGCGGTGCATAGCTCTGCTGCTGTGGAACTAGGGCGTCGTGCACAACGCAGCGAGCGGGCCGACATGGGCTCTGCGCGCAGCACGACAGGCTTCTTGAGACAGGGCCCTCCCCCAAACGATCCCTGCGATCCGTGGCACGCCGACCGATCTGTGGGCAACAGTGATCACGCGTTTGTGCAGCCTCCAGCAGCCGGCTACCAACACGCGCCCTGCACAGCTTCCTGCGGCCCCTGGGCGGTCCCAATGAGGAGCGGGGGAGCCCTGGCGGCGGTAGCAGCGCTGCTGCTGCTCGGGGCGGCCTGGGCGCTCGAGGGGCAGGTACAGTAGCCGGCGGCGGCAAGCGGGGACGGCGGCGGCCAGCGGCGAATGCTTGTGAGCCCTGGACCCGTTGCCTCGTGCAACCAGCATGCCGTAGTAGCTCGGCGGTGAATGCATATCATTCACCCTCCCCGCCGCAGTACATTGAGGACACGGAGCGGTTCCCGGGGTGGCGCGGCGAGCTGCCGCGCATGGAGGTGGGGGTGGGCGACACCGTGGGCTTTGGCGAGCTGGGCCAGGTGCGCAACTGGCGGCCGTCCCTTGCTAGGTGCTGCCGGTAACGGTTGTGAGACAAGTGCGATGCCACACTGCTGCAGCCGGAACTGCGGCTGGTGCCGCAGGTGCTGCTGCCGCCGGACGGGAGCCTGCCTGCTCGTGCCTGCCCGCGTGCCTGCAGCTGCTGCTGTGCGGTCAACCACAGCACCTGGCACGAGGCTGTTGCCCAACGAGAGTTTTGCCCAGCTGCCAAGCCTGCTGCTCAATACAGCCTGCTCCATCGTGCTGCCTCCTGTGTTGCTCAGGAGCTGTGGCGGGGGCGGGTGGAGCAGGTGTCGTGGAGCCCCCGCGCCTTTGTGTACCACAACTTCCTCACCGATGAGGAGTGCGAGGTGGGGGGCCGGGAGGGGGCAGTGGAGACAGGGCAAAGGTTGGCGGCAGAGCGGGGTAGGCAGGGCAGTGGGTGCATCGCATGTGGGAGCTTGTCCCGCACGCACTCCGATTGGAGGGCCAGCCCATTGTGTCCGCCTGCAACAGCACCCTCCCGCCTGCCGCCCCCTGTTCTGCGCCGCAGCACCTGAAGAACCTGGCTCGGGCGCGCCTGGTCAAGTCGACGGTGGTGGACAACCAAAGCGGCAAGAGCGTGGACAGCAGGGTGCGCTGTGCTGTGCTGCGCTGGGAGGGGCTGCAGCCACCGAAAGCACTGGGCAAGCCGCTCGCCTTCCAGCTGAGGCAGCGTGCTGGCACTGCACGCCGCCGCCAGCCTGGCTGGCAACACCAGCGGCTAGCCAGCCCGCCCTCACCGCCGGCATCCACGACTGCCAGCCCTACCTGCCCGCCCCGCTTGTGGTGCAGGTGCGCACCAGCAGCGGCATGTTCCTGGCGCGGGGCGAGGACGAGGTGGTGCGCCGCATCGAGAAGCGCATCTCGCTCATCACAATGATTCCTGAGGGTGCGCCCACCAGGGCGGCGGGCAGGGTGCGCCTTGCAATGCGAGCTGCTGCCGCTGGTTGTGTGCACTCCAAGCGGCTGCTGCTGGTGGTGTGCACTCCCAAGCTCACAGCGCCGCAAGCGGTTACCACCGCCCCTCCCCCGCGCTGCCCCTCAAAGCAGAGAACGGGGAGGCGATCCAGATTCTGAAGTACGTGGACGGCCAGAAGTACGAGCCGCACACCGACTACTTCCACGACAAGTGAGGGGGGGCGGTGTGAGGGGGGTGCATGCACTTTGTTACACTGGTGGCAACCGGGTGAACCGTGCAGCCTGCTTGCTCGAGCTGTGCCAGCTGGTTTGCAGCGCCACTCCTCATGGCCCCTGCCTGCCTCCCACCCTCAGGCCCCCTCACCCGCCCACGTCCCCCCAACCTCACCGCAGGTACAACCAGCGCGAGGAGAACGGCTGGCAGCGCATCGCCACCCTGCTCATGTACCTGTCCACGCCCGAGGAGGGCGGCGAGACGGGTGCGTTGTGCTTGGCGCCGCGGTTGGGCAACCCCTGCCCTGCTGCTCGTTTGCGTCAGAAGTGGGGCCAGCGTGAAGGAGACTGGGCGTTTTGATGGGCCACAACGGCCAACTTTGCTGGCCTTTCCGTCAACGTCCTGCCTCCCTCCCCCTCCCAATGCTCATCTGCAGTGTTCCCGTACGCAGAGAAGAAGGTGGGTGGGGTGGGCTGGGCGAGGCAGGCGGATGCGCATTCCGCAACCGACCGCCTCATCAAGCCGCGCCAGCTGTGCAAACAGCCCGGTGGCACGTTCTGTAGCTCTGCCGCCGCTGCCACCCCACACTCGCAGGTGGAGGGCGAGGGGTGGAGCGACTGCGCGAAGCGGGGGCTGGCTGTCAAGGCCACCAAGGGCAGCGCGCTGCTCTTCTACAGGTGGGCTGCTGGGCGGGTGGGTGGGAGGGGTGGGCTGTAGCTTGGGTGGTGGCGCAGGCTGGTTTGGGCGGCCGTGCGCCGCTTCCCTGGCTCGAGTGAACGGCTCGCATCCCCGCTGTGCTGTGAGCGCACCCGTAACGCGCTCCCCTGCCCACCCGCCTCCCGCCTCACACCTCTGCTCCTCCCCGCCCTGCGCCCCATCCATCCACCGCCCCCCAGCTTGAAGCCCAGCGGCGAGGAGGACCCGGCGTCCACACACGGCTCGTGCCCCACGCTGGCGGGCGAGAAGTGGAGCGCCACGCGGTGCGCAGTCCACGGGAGGCTGTTTAGGCACCCGAGCCTATTGAGCTTGTGCTAGGGGCGTGCTGACTGCCATGCACCTTTCTCAGCACCCATTGAAACCACCGATCCAGCTCATGCGTGCTACACCCGTGCGCCTCGCGGTCTCCTGTGTGCTGATGCTGCCCTCCCTCTCCTCCTCCCTCTGTGCCAGGTGGATCCACGTGGGCCCCTTCCAGCCGCAGGGCGCGGCCAAGGGCTGCACCGATTCGGACGAGAAGTGCGAGGAGTGGGCGGTGCTGGGAGAGTGTGAGTGGAGGGGGGAGGGCGGCGCTGGAGGGGGGCGGGGGTGGTGGCTGGAGAGTGTGAGCTGGCTGTGTTGCGAGGCTGGGCGTCAGGAGTGTTCTTGGCTGCATTGCGCGCGACGTGGTTGTTAGGGGTCTGTGCGGGAGCCGCTACTGCCGGACCTGTAAAGGAACATCGCTGACTTGAGCACGTCCCTCCCTGGCCCTTCCCAACCGGCTCGCAGGCGAGAAGAACCCGGTGAGTGCCACTTTGCGGGGGTGCATGGTTGGGCTTGGTCTTGAGTTTGCACCAGTGCAGGGCCGTTGAGGCGGGCCACGCTGGCGCCACTCGTTTGCTGCCCGGCACTGCTCATCTCCCACCACGCCTCAACCCTCTGGAACCCTGCCCACCCCCTCCTCCCACCAGGCCTACATGCTAAGCAACTGCCGCAAGTCGTGTGACGCGTGCGAGGGCGGCAAGAAGGCGGCCGGCAGGAAGGAGGCGTTCTAGTCTGCTGCTCTGCTTTTCTGTCCTTTGCTGCCCTCTCTGCTGCTACCCATGTCGCCCAAACTGTTTCTATTTGCCTGTTCCACAGCCCGTGACTTGCGATCCACTCTGCAGTGTAACGTAGTACAGAGTGAAGTCACATGGGTGCGGCTTTCCAAGGGCAGGTACAGACGGAGGAGCGCGGAGCGCTGCTTCATTGATATATGCAGGGATGCTGGACGCGACAACAGCTAGCTGGCAGGCTAAGAAGCAGAGCTGGAAATCACTAGCAACCGATCTAAGCAGGAGAAGGAATGAATGGTAGACAGAGTAGTGGGTGGGTGGCTGCCCGTTTCCCGCGCCGAGGGAGGGCGCTACACCCAGGGCTGCCACCTGTGGGGGGAGGGGGGCGGATGCCAGGGCTCATGATCGGGATGGGGCCAAACTGGACTGCACTCTCCCACGAACATGCCAGGCAACCAGGCCAGCCTGTGCATGTGTGTTAGCGGCCACACTTGTAGCCACGCAGCAATCCACAATCCGCGCGCCTCACCCGATGTACATGCGGCAGAGGGAGTCGGGGTTCTGGGCATCCTGCAGCAGCTGCTGCACCTGCCCCTCCACGCCACGGGCCTCACCCTCGCCTGCGCAAGGCCGGGGGGTGTGGTGCGGGATAGTGGCAAGCGGGAGATTGGCGGCTGGGCGTGAAGGGCAGCGCATGTGCCAGGTCTGAGCAGCGCTCCCAGTAGATTGCCATGCCCGCAGGAGTGCTGCACCAGCATGAGTGCTGCACCGGCAGGAGTGCTGCACCACCGTCCAAGCCAGTCCAGCCCAGTCATCCCAGCCTCACCCGCCTCCACCCCCTCCAGCTTCTGCTTAATNCGCCGCTGCCGTCGTCCACCTGGCAGGGGCAGGGAGAGCGGGATTAAGGGCTGTTGAGACGGGCCTGCAAGGTGTGAGTGTGTGTGAAGTGCCAGCTTGCCGATCCTCCTTGGAGTGGCAGGTCAGCACAGCCGTGCGCCCTCAGCCCGTGCCGCTCCATCCAGCCACCACCAGCCAGTCCCCACCTCGTCTGCGCCGCCGGCGCCGTCGTGCTGCCGCCGGTTGGCTGCGGTGGTGGTGAGGGCCCACTTGTAAAGAGGGTCGTGGATGAACACCTCGATGACGGTCAGGATGGACTCCTTGTTGGCCCGCAGAACCTGAGGGGGGGCACAGGGCGGCAGGCAGGTGCTTCTTGGTGGCTGGCTCAAGGGGGCTCCCCCCGCCTCAAGCAGCATGGATGCGGAGACAGCGTGCCACGCCACAGCCACGCCGGGAGAGTGAGCAGGCACAAGCCGGCCATGTGAGCCGCACTACTGTTGTTCCGGCTACCACCCGTCGACCCACCCTCAGCGTCTCCTCGCAGCAGCGGCGCATGACGCCCTCCACCCCCGCCAGCCCAAAGCCGTCCACGATATCGCGGGTGAGGCGGAAGGGCACCAGCTCGGGTGTGTTGAGGAAGCGGCCCTGATGAATGCAAGGAGGGGGAGGGGCGCGAGTGAACGAGGCACTGGTTGGCAAGACGGGCGGCGACCGTGCACGCCAAGGGCAGGGCCCAATCATTGCCTGGCTACCAGCTGTTGCCTAGCCGGGCACGCGGCCCAATGATGCCTGCTCCCCTTCCACTGCTGCCCCCGCCCCTGACCTGCCCCCACCTGCTCAAAAGCGATGCCCAGGTCGATGTGCACTGCATCAGCGGTGTGCGTGTCCAGCAGGATGTTCTGCGGGCGGGGAGGGAGTGGAGAATGAGTGAGGACGCGTGTCTGTGGGGCAGCAACACGCAGGCTGGCCGGGGCTGTGTGTTGGCGCCTGTTTGGAAAGGCGGCACTCGCCTTATCAACCGTTGCTACCAGCCCCCACCCCAAACCCGACTGCCCACCCACCTGCAGGTGTCGGTCCCCCAGCCCGATGATGTGCCCCGCCATGCTGTTCACCGCCATGCTGCGCGTGTACGCCAGTCGCCGCTCAAACCAGGTGCCTGCGCGGTTGCAGTGTGCATGCAAGCATGTGGGCTAGCATAGCAAGAGGGCCAGCCACCACTGTGCAAGGGCCGAAGCAGAAGGCATGACCACACAATTTCCTTGTCGTGGCCGCCGCTGTTGGGAGAGTTTTGAGTTGGGCCAGGAAGCCGCCCACCTGGGTCCCTGAAGCTCTCCAGGAAGAAGTGGTGCATGACGGGCGGGAAGCGCGTGCACACAGTGTCAAACGCCTGCACCGGCAAAGGGGACGGGTGGGGGGAAGGAGCGGTGGGAGTGGCGGGATGATGGCGTGGGGCAGCACAGGGGTAAGGGCTCCCTTGGACAGCTGCTCGTTGGTGTGCTGCCCACATGCAGATCCCTAGCCCTGCGTCGCCGCTCCGCACAGCACGCATCGAACCGGCATGCCCAGCACAGCCCAGCACAGCCCACCTTGCGCAGCGCTTCCTGGCCACCTTGCGACACTTTGGCCAGCTGCATCCAAACAATCAAGGAGGGGAGGGGCTGGCCGAGTGGGTGGCGGGCGGCAGCACAGGCCACAGGCATACGACCATGCGCATGGGGCCCACGGCTGCTGCAAGCCGCCAGCGTTCTGCGGCTATCGATGCAACAACTTGACTGTGTACCAGGCTGTGCACCCCACCCACAGGAACCGGGCCTTGCCGCCATCCCACCCACCCACCTCCTGGTAGCAGTTGTACCAAGTGAGGTCGTTGGGCCGCTTGTAACGCATGTGCGCGCCAGAGGTGCGGTTGGGGCCCAGCAGGTAGTCTGCCAAGCAATGGAACCGATATTTGGGGATATGGTGGCGGGGCGGTGTGGGATGGGTGGCATGCATGGAACCGCCGGATGGGCTGCCAAAGCAGCAGCAAGCAGTGGCACCCTCCACCCCAGCTGCACATTCAAGCAACACATGCCAGGCAGTCCGCCAGCCAGGCCCTCTGCAGGCCTCACCCGCGATGGGCAGCGTGTTCTCCACCCACTCCAGCAGGCCGGAGGACGGGGAGAAGGGCACCACCTGCACGCGCAGGGACGCGGTTCAGTCAAGAGTGGGCAGCTGGATCAGGAGGGGGCGGCTGGCCCTCAGGCTGCCTTGGCATCCTCGAGGGTAGCAAGGCAGCGTCGAAGGGTCAGCATGCACGCAGGCCCAGCCCACGCGGCGCCGCCCATTCGGCAGGGCATGCAGCCCCACCGCCTCGCCTTGTAGGTGCGTATGAAGAGGGCGCGGCGCTGGGTGCGGGGCGTCTCCGCCAGGAACTGGTTGACCAGCCAGAAAAACTGCTGCATCACCGCGTCCTGGCGCAGGTCGTCGTTGCCGCTCTTGACCTGGGTGGGTGGGGCGGCGGCGGAGGGGACGCGCGGGACGGTTACCAAGGTAAGGAAGATGCGTCAGGCAAGGTAGAACTGAGGGAAATGCTTTGCCTGGCAAGGCTCTCATCTGCCATTGGCCTCTGAGCCAGGACAGGCCCATGCATAGCTTCACTGCCCACACCATCCATCAGCTGCCCACCAGCTGGCGGTGTGTGGCCCCCTCCGAGTCGGTGACCGTCACAATCTTGGGCTTGTTGATGCCGCCCACAAACCTGTGGGGAGGCGGGGCGCAAGTTCGTGGGGGCGATGCTGGGTGAGCACACCCCACTCGACAGGTGCCACCAACACGCCCTGACGCGACATCCACCCAACGCTCGCTGGCAACTGCAGCAGATGCAAAGCCCATCTGCCCTGTCTGCTTCCCAGGCCCCGCCCTCCAATGAGCCTGCCCCCACAAAACCCACTTGATGCGCTCGGCAAAGGACACAAAGTGTGGGAAGCCCTCGTAGCGGCCCGAGGGGTCCACCGCCAGGCTGACCGACGTGACCGGCACGTGCGTGTAGTTCCTGCGCAGACCAGAGGGTTCGTGCATTGCATCGGTGAAGCTGAGACCAACACCCATTGCCCACCGCCACCCAAACAGTGCTCGTCAGCGGTTGTAGAGCTGCGCTGCACGGGCAGTGGGTCTCGTCCATAGACCACAGCACCTCGGGGGCACTCACTGGCGTGAGCGGCGCAGGCCCCCCGGGAAGGCCATTTCCTCGGCGTCCTTGGTGGGCGGAGGCACCGCAGCCTGCGCAGCCATGGGAGGCGTGGGAAGCGTAGCTTGGGCGGGGCCTCATCAACCGGGCACTTTGGTTGATACTCAGCAGCGCATGATCAGCCAGCATGGAGGGTGCATAGACGCGCACTGCCGAGCAGGAGCAGGCTAGCGCACACAACCAGGCTGGGCAACCTTGACAACCCACCAGCTCGATGTATCCGTCGATGAGGTCGCCCATCTCGCGCACCACAGCGCGCGCAGCAGGGGAGGCGGCCGCCACCCGGTCCAGCACCTCCTGAGCGGCGGCCACCTTGTCAGGGTCGGCTGCAGTGGAGCACAAGAGGAGAGCTGCCACTGTTCAGGAAGTGAAGTGAGCCGGGCATAAAGGCGATGCAAATTCCATCAAAGTCGGGGAGTTGGTCACAAGCAAGCAGGCCACAGATCAGATTCTGCGGCCACCTTTCCGGGATCTGTACACCACCTCCCTCCAACCACTCGCCCAGAATACCCACCCGCATATGAGAAGGCCTCGATGGCCTTGCCGCTGGCCACCTTGCCGTCCTTGCCGCGGTTGCCATTCTTGAGCGAAAATATCTGCGGGGGAGGTCAGGATTGGAGGGCACTCGATCAGCGTTGCCTGCGAGGCGTGGCAGGGCGGCTGGCGCGCGGCAGGCAAGCCCTGGGACCATCCTGCAGGAGGCACCACATCGACAGCCCAGTGCAACCCACAACTCCATCCATCCACACAACACCGGTTGCCCACCTGGTACAGCGAGTGATGCGGGTGCTCCACCCCCAGCCGCACCAGCAGCGCCGACAGGTTGGCCTGGAAGCCGCTCTCAGCCAGGGGGCCGGTCTTGGCTGCAGGCAGGGCGAGGCAGGGAGGACAGGTGGTACTGGCCTGGCTCAGGGAGAACCAGGGCGAATAGAGCAGAGGGCGGCAGCCAAGGCAGGGCCAGAGCAGATGCTGGTTGGAGCGGCAGGCAGGCCACAAGAAGCGGAGGGCACTGGCCATGCCTCGGTCAGCAGCCCGTCTTCCTGACCAGGCCTTTGATGTTGCGCTCTGCGAGCTGTGCCTGAATGCGTCAGCGACATGCTGGCAATTGCCTGCTGCTGGGCGGCACTTGCCTGCGGACATGCGGGAGGCGACCTGGTAGACGAGGGGCAAGAACTTGTAGGAGGGGACCTGCGCTGGTGAGGGCAGCGGGTGGGGTAAGGCAGCAGGGAGGGCAAGACAGCAGGGAGGGGCAAGACAGCAGGGGGGGCCAAGGCAGCGGGAGGTTCCCTCAGCATCACAACTTGGGAAACGGTTTTAGGCGTAAAGCACTCGTCACAAGGAAGTGAGCATGCACAGGATGCAGCCACGGAGTCGAAACCTCGCAGCACTCGGCTTCCCTACCTCTCGGAAGGCGCGCCCAATCAGCTGGTTCACCTCCGCGTCGCTGCCCAGCCTGCGAGGTGGGCAGGGCACAGTCAGATGTGCTTTCGCCTGCCATGCTGCCGGTACCGTACGTGTCAAGCATGCCGTCCACCGCAGCCATGCGAAAACAGCGCTTGCAAAGTAGCGTCACAAAAAGCCGGCCCCACCTCAGCTGGACGATGCCATTAAGCCGCAGTGCTAGCCCCACCCCTCACCTCAGCCAGAGCTGCACGATGCGGAAGACGACGCGCAGGTCGTACCCGTCTCCCGTGCACAGGCAGCGCGTGTAGTTGGCCAGTGCGGCGCGCAGGAACTCGCGCTCCTTCTGGTCCATCAGCTGTGGGGGTGGTGGCAGCCAGAGGAACACACCGTTGTTGGGGCCGGGCAGAGGGAGCCGAGCAGGTAATGGCAGGGGGGGTTGGGAGTCGCACGCAGGGACACGCTCGCACTACTCTGGTCCCGGGGTTCAAGTGGGTGCAAAGTGCGAGGGGGCAGGAGGTTTGGTGTGTGCAGAACAGCGGTGCATCAGTGCACAATTTGGGCGGAGGCTGCATGCAGGCTGCTGCTCCGCCCAGTGCCAACTCCGCCCCTCTGCCCAACCTTCCAGGCAGCGCCTCACCCGCTGCTCATTCTCGTCCATCTCCACCGGCTTGCGCGTGCTGTTGATGTAGTAGGCCAGCTGTGAGTGGGACAGGGATAATCGTGCACGGCAGGGGTCGGCAGCATGACCATCTGACTGGTTGCCCGACCATCTGACTGGCTGCCCTGCAGGCTCGCCTGAGCTGCCGGCCTGTGGCTGAATGCGGCTAACGAAGCGCACATTGACACCAAGCGGCGCACACGACGAGCAGGGAATCGCAGCGTCGGCTCAGCAGCCAGCAGGCGGGCCCCCCACCATGCGCGACTCCTTGTCCAGAAGGTTGCCTTTGCGGTCGATCTTGGCCTCACCAGACCTCTTGCGGGCAGCAAGCGCGGCCGCCCACACCTCAATCTGGGGGCGGGAGGCGGAGGACAGGTGCAAGCAAGGGTGGGCGGCTGCGCGGCCCCAAATGCTGGAATGTATTTTACGGTGGGTGGGATCATAGTGCACGGCGGGATCCTTGTCGACTGTACCAATACACCAGCCCGCTGCCCTGCCCGCCGCCTCCCCCACCTGGCGCCGCTTGGCCTCAATCACCAGCTTCTGAGTCTGGTACTCGGGGGACGCCTTCTGGGCCTGTGACCAGCAGGGCGGAGGAGATTGGCCATCTTTTAGCTAGCCACCTTGCGAGGTGAAAGTTTACCGGGCCAGCTGGCCGCAGCACAGCTTTGTGGATCCGACAAGGTGAACCGGGCCATGCACGCGCATGGCCCCCAGCTCACGGTCTTGGTCAAACCAACACGCAACCAGCTTGCCTCAATGTTGCGGTACAGCCCATCCGCATAGTGCGCTAGGCGGTACAGCACGCGGCAGGCCGTGGCCCCGTCCTGCACGCTCCCCGCCAGGCCTTCCGCCTCCTGGGCCGCCTCCTGCCGCACAAGGGCATGTCAAGCAAGTTGTTGTCTGGTGTGGTGCCACTTGGTCTACGCTTGAGAGCACACAGAGAGGGAGGAAGCCCGGCATACCAATAGGCAAGCCACGCCCGCCCTGCCCCGGCCACAGCCCGAGCCCCAAGGGGCGCCTGCCTCATCACCTGCATGAGGCTGAGCACTGTGGAGGGGCTGTCGGAGCGGGTGCGGGACAGCCACTTGGCTGCGAGGGCGCGCAGGTAGGCGTGCTGCATGCCGGCTGCCGCGCCGCCGGCTGTCGGCCCCCTGCGCGACATTCGCAGCCGAGCAAGGAGCGGGCGTGAGGTTGCGAGAGATGGGATGCGCCACCGATCGACGCTCTCATCTAAAGCAGTGCACACCTAATCCCCAAGACGGCATGCCGCCCCCAGTCCACCCCCTGTGTGTTCCGCACCTGGCCCCCAACAGGCTGCGCGCCAGCTGCACCGCCGTGTCCTGCTGGCCCTGCGCCCACAGCAGCTTGGCCTCTTCCACGCGCCAGCTGGCGTCTGGTGCCGACATGGCCCGCGCCCAGGCGGGGGAGCCTACATCTGCCGGCCCTCCCGCCTGCTGCAGCAGGCCACGCAGCTTGTACAGGCTGGTGGTGGCCTGGGCAAAGTTGTCTGTGGCGCGGAAGCCGGACAGAAATGACAGGGAAGTCAGTGCAGGCAGGTCCACAATCCGACTGGTCTGCATGGTGTGTGATGCGCGAGCTTGCGGCGGCCAAGCATGCAGCAGCTCCCCAGCCCAGCAGACCGCCCACCTGTCTTGCGGGCAGACACAGCAGCGCGCACAAGGGAGGAGGCCTGCTTGTCGGGGGCGCCCAGCACACCCAGCAGCTGCTGGTGCATGCCCTGCAGGGATGTGGGCGCAGCAGCGAGCACCACGTGTCACCGCCCTGTGCCAGTTGCACGACAACTTCGCTCGACCTCTGCTGCCACGTACACCTGCTCCCTCCCCCCTCACTCCTCACCTGCAGCGGCGCCTGCAGGTCGTAGCGCCCTCCCGCCCCTGCCGCTGCCTCCCGCCCCTGCCACAGCTGCAGCACACCCTCCAGCAGCGGGCTGGGCCCACCGCCGGCAGCTGCTGCCACCGCTGCCGCTGCTGCCGCTGCCTTGCTGTCGTTGCTGGCGGGGCGCCGCCGCCGCTTCTTGGGCGAACCAATGGACCCCAGGTCTGGCAGGGCGGGCCAGAGCAGCTCCCAAGCCTCCGACACCGCCTGTAGCATCTGCAGCTGCACCAGGGACGGGTTGACGTTGGCTGCACCTTCCAGGCTGGCCGTCACCAGGCTGGCCACCAGGCCGCGCCGCGCGCCGGAAACAGCCTGCTTGCACCGCTCCATGCTGCCCGCCTGCAGCCCAGCAACTGCCGCCGACAGGGCAGCGTCCAGTGACAGGCCACTGCCGCCGCCGCCGCCGCTGCTGCCGGTCGGGCTGCTGCCCAGCTGGCCCCACTGCCCCAGGCTGAGGGCTGCCTGTGCAGCCGCCTCTGGCACTTCAGGGGAGCGAGAGTAGGCTTGCAGCAGGTGGGCGGCCCCCAGATGAGCCAGGCTCCGCAGCAGCCCCGCCACAGCCGCCTGCTGGGAAATGCCCTCAAAGCCGGCGGGGGCCGCTGCCCGGCTGGCCAGCCCACCAGCCGCCTGGCTGGCCGGAAACTGGGAGCCAAAGGCACCACTGGGATCAGTGCCAGGTAGCTGTGACGCTGACGGCTGCTGTTGCTGCTGCCGCTGCTGGGTGCCGCTGGCTGGGCTGCCGCCTGCGGGCCCCCCCAGCAGGTGCTGCAGCACAAGGTCGTAGCTGAGCAGCGCCCGGGACCAGTCTCCCTCGTGCTCAAAGCGCTTGAGCTGCAACAGGTGGGGGAGGGAGGAGGGGGCGAGGGTAGACGGCGCGGGGTGGAATGTTGGTTGAACTTAGCATGTGGCCTTTGTGGCCTCGACTGAATCGGCAACCCCGTAGACACAGGCATGTGTCCTAGAGCTGGTGCTGCGCCGTGTGGCGGGTTCAAGGCGTCACGGGTTCATGCCTGCAACCGCCCCCCATCGAGGGTGCACGCCCACCTGGGACAGCATGCTGTGGGAGCGCGCCACGGCATAGATGCCGTCCGGCTCGTTGATGGCGCTGCACAGCAGCAGACAGCGAGGCCAAAGGTTTGATGCATCCATGCATCCATGCAGCTGAATACAATGCAAGCCAGGGTGCCAGGGGCAGACTACCCCAAGTAGCACCTGATTGAAAGCATCATATGCCCAGACCCATGGCAATCAAAGCACTCACCTGTACGTGTCCAGCAGCAGGCGTCGCACGCGCTCCAGCGCCGCCGCTTGATCCTCCGCCCCGCCGCCACCGGCACCGCTGCCGCCCACACCGCCGGGACCCTCGCTGCCGGCGCTGCCACTGCCCGGGAGCAGGGCGGTGGCCGCGGGAACTGAAGAGGCATCGAGTGGCGCCAGCCAGCCGTGCTGCTCCTCCTGCCAGGCCTCGATGTAGAGCAGGGCGGTGAAGTGTGCGCCGCAGCGGGCGGCGGCGGCAGCCACTTCGAGGTAGTCTGCCTCTACCCAATAAACCTATGGTTGGAAGGGTGGGGTGTAGCATATGCTGGCTTGAAGCACGCATCAAAGAACCTAGGTTCAGCACGCCTGGTGGCATGCTTTGGATCAGGCGCCAGGCCCGCATTCCCGCTGCTTCCCCCAGCTGCTGTCAACAACCGCCAGGACCATTGCCAGCCCACCTTGCGCCAGAGCTGGATCTCAGCGTTGACCGCCGCCGCATCGCTCTCCGCCTTGCTCTTCTTGCCCTTGCTGCCGCCTGTGCTGCCGCCACTGCCCGCCACCTTGGCGTCCAGGTACAGCGAGCGCAGGTGGTTGAGGCAGGACAGGATGAGGCGCGCGGCCTTGGGGTGGCAGTGCAGCCGCGGCAGCAGCTGCTGCGAAACCAGGCTGCCCAGCTGCAGGGCCAGGCTGCCGCTGTCAGGCTGCACAGCCAGGTCGGCAAAGGCGTGGGGCAGCAGCAGCTCCGCAAACGCAGGCTTGCACTGCGCCATGCGCTGGCAGCTGGCGAGCGTGGCGCCGCTGGCCTGTGTTCAAAGAGGCAATGACAAGCGAGACAGGAAGCAGGACTGAAAAAGCCACATGCCAGCAGCAGCAGTGGCCATCAACGAATCAACCTCAGGAAACAAGATCCGTGTCTGGTGCGCCAGCCCTCACCTTGCGCAGCATGGCGCAGGCCAGCTGGCACACCCAGTCGTCATAGGGCCGGCCATCGCACCGCCACAGCTGCCGGCTGTCCAACTGCAGCCGGCGGGCGCCGCCAGCCGCCTCTGCCTCAGCTGCCGCACCCGCCTTGGCTGCCTGTGCTGCTGCTGCGGCAGCCGGCCGGATGGCACCTGCCTCCCCTGCATCGTGCCTGAAGGCTTCCAAGTATGGCTGCAGGGCTGGGTCTAGTTGCTGCAGTGCCTCCTGGCCCTCGGGCGTGGCCAGCAGCAGGCGCAGCGTGTGCTGTGCGGTACGAATCACCTCCACACTCTCATCCACCAGATAATCTGCTAGCAGAGCCAGCGCCGCCGCCCAGGTGCCGCCGCTGCCGCTGCCGCCGCCACCGCGGCTGCCCGGGCTGCTCTGGCTGCGTCGTGGGCGCGCGCTCCTGCCACCCTGGGTGGGCGCGGGCGTCTGGGTGCCGCTGCCCTGTGTGCGCCCGCCGCTGCCGCTGTTGCCGGACGCTGTGCCCGAGCCTGCTCCAGGGGTGGGAGCCGTCGAGCTGAAGGCGGAAGCTGGGTCAAAAGCAATGGCCGAGGGGTCCAGTGGCCCAGCCAGCGCCAACAGCTCGCCAGCAAACTCCTGGGATATGAGGAGGTGGTGCAATGGGACACAGTTCAGGCTTCAAGCGGCACGGCCGGCTCTGTGCATCGTTAGGACGTGCCCTTTGGCACAGAAACATGCGCGGGCGTCCAAGCTGGCAAGGCCCCCAAGCAGCCCTTGCACCAGCCCCGCCTCACCGCCAGCTCAGCATCTGCCAGCTCGCTGCTCAGCACCGCCAGCCTCCAGGCCGCAGCGGCCACCTCGGGCAAGCACACAGTGCCGCCTCCAGCTGCCTCACTGCTGCTGCCTCCCGGGCTGGCTGCCGCAAAGAGGGCGGCCTGCTGGGCGGTGAGCACGCGGCGCAGCGCCGCCAGCGAGCGCTGGCGCAGGGCGGGGGTCATGGAGGAGGCTCGGGCCGCAAACTGCAGGGATGGGACCGGTGTGGTGTGGGATTCGTGGTCAGCAGCACACGCCGGTGCATGCTCAGCCTCGCCACCCACATTACGGTGCCCTGCATAGCACCCAGCTGTGCTGCCTCCAAGCATGCCTCCCTCCCTGCACAGCTCACCTGTGTCAGCTGCTCGCAGGGCGTGATGTGCTGACGTGCCGCGGCCACCATCGCAGCGGGCTGGTCCAGTGGAGGGATGCCATCCGGCAGAGGATCCACCTGGCAGGCAGGCAGTCAACAGCTAGCACCACTCAGCAGCTGTAGCATCGCTGTGTGATTCATTCATCGAGACCAGGTCTCGTGCACCTGCCAAGCCGGCCCTCGAATTGCACCTGCACAGGCCCTGCCCCCACCTGGCGCAGGAAGGGGCGCAGCGGCTCGGGCGCCCCCGTGGTCAGCTGGCCCACGAGCCGAAGCATGGCCTGCACAGCCGGCGTATCCAGCGGCCGGCCAGCGCTGTGCTCTGCCTCGATGCCTTCGGCCAGCGTGGAAAGCAGGGCAGGCAGCATGGCGGCCAGTGGCGCCAGCTCAGCGGCGCCTCGCTGGCGCAGCATGCTGGCCACCACGCCGCTCAGCATGGCGCAGCACTGCTCCTGCAGCTCCCTGCAGAGTGGAGGGCGGGGGGGAGGGCACAAACAGCTTGAGGGCGATCATGCACAGGCAGGCGCCTGGCCTGGCCTGGCCGCACTACAACCTGATCTGTATTGAATTTAGCAATTAATCGGTTAATCTGAACCAACATCATTAAAAATTTTTGTTTTATCTTTTTTTTACAGTCGACCACACTGAGCACTCGTGCCCTGAAGTGGCTTTGGCAGCTCATCCCCACAAAGCCGGCACCTGCTGACCTGATGGGCAGCAGGCGCAGCAGGATGGAGGCGGTGTAGCGGAATGTGGCCGCCTCGCACACGTGGCCCTCCAGCAGGTCCAGGGCCGCCTGTGCATTGCCAAGGGGCACGGGTGTGGAGGGGTGCCAGGGGTTGAGGCCGCACAGGCGGCTGGGACTGGGCAGTATGCAGGGGCCTTGCCTATAATGCACACGTGTGGCAGCCCCAACAACGCATACAGGCCCTGCAGCTGGATCCACAGCTCGACCCTAATGCGCGGCAGCCCCTGCCCTGACCCACCTGCAGGGGCGCCAGCGCCTGCGCCTGGTGCCGCGGGTGCCGCGCCCTGTCCAGCTGCTGGTGCACCACCAGCAGCAGGCGGGCCACCGCATCACGGCTCAGCACCTGGGGGGCAATGCAAGGTGCGGAATGACGTCAAGCTGGTCTTGTTCAGCAGTCCATGGTGGCTGGGCTTGCTCAGCATGCCCTGGTGGCTGGGCTTGCTTGCTTGCAGAGCAGCGCCACCGCACGCAGGGCGCCACAGCAGGCGTCTCAACATCACGAAGTGGGCACGCCCCCAAGCGGCCCCACCTTGTCCCACAGCGCGCGCCGGTTCTCCTCCAAGCTGCTCTGGCCGCACAGGCTGTAGGCGGAGGCCACCAGCAGGGCGGGCGGGAACCAGGGCCGGGGCGGCGGCGCGCCGCCTTCGCCGGTGGGCCGTGCCAGCAGCAGCATCTGGGCAATGTGCTCCACCAGGGTGCGCCCCATGAGCCGGTTCACGTCCTCGGCTGCGGCAGGGGGCAGCGCCGTGGGCAGGGTGTGGAGAGGTTGTAGGGGGGAGCGCAGGGGGCACTGTGCCAGGATATCAGGTCCCTGGCATGGCTGGAGGACAGCAGAACTTGTCCAGCTGCGGGTGAGCAGCGCAGTGTTTGCTGCCCTGTACACTCCTCAAAGCCACACTGCGAGGCCCTCCCCATGTTGCGGTTTCCAACTCACTGCTGAGCAGGGTGCCCACCACGCCATGCGCCAGGCGGTCGATGGCAAACCGCTTGTCCTCCTCCCGCCCCGTCTGAGGGTGGGCGAGCGAAGATGCCGAGTTGAACAGCAGTGGAGTGGGACAGTGACCCAACAGCACTTGCAGTTGCTCTAAAACAATTGCAGCAGTTGGATACTGCCACCTGCAGACGTGGCATCCGCAGACCTGCCGACGGATGCCAACAGAAACCCACACCGCGGCAGCCAGGCAGGCGCCGCACCTGCACCATGGGCCAGGCCAGGGCCATCAGCAGGTCGTAGTGCTCGCTCACCAGCTCCGAGGGCTCTGCTTGAGGCAGCAACAAGGGGGTGGAGGCAGGGCACATAATGAAGTCGATACACAGTGAGGCGTCAGCTAGCCAGTGGCTGGTATGCTGCTACGTCATCCATGTCCCTGTGCCAGCCTCTTCATGCCCAACTCCCCCCATCCCCACCCTTGTTCAGTGCAGTGGACAGCAGCGCCAGGTCCTCGCCCCGCTGGCCGTAGATGAGGGTGGAAATCAGGACCGGGGCGCAGGCGGCCAGGAAGGCGGGAGTGTCCCCCGCCGCCGCCTCCTGGGTGGATGCCACCAGCCGCTGCACCGCCATCCAGTGCTGCAGGGAGTATCCCGCCGACACCCAATGGTACAGCAGCGCCCGCTGGTGCCAGGCGGCATAGGCGTGCCGGTGCGGGTAGCGCAGCAGGGCGGCCACCCAGTCGAGCGTGGCAGCGACCAGAGGCAGGTCGCCGGGCGCGCTGGCGGCGTGGCCGCACAGCAGGAACACGCAGTGCAGCTCGACCTGGGCGCAGCGGGCCGCCGACTCGGCTGCAGGCAGGGGGAGGGAGGTGGGGGCTCAGCCAGCAGAGGAGTGGTGAGGAAAGTGGATGAGGGGAGTCGACGCGGGCACTGGGAGGCTGGGACGGAACTGGGGCGCTGGGTCCGAAGCTCTGCACTTGCGCCCCCTCCCCACCCCCGGAAGGCCGGCTCCGGGGCCAAGTAGCACAACAAACAAACGCCATCGCAACCGCAGCGCACCCAGCATGAACAGGCTGGTCTCCATGAGCTGCGCCTTGTTGTCCGCCTGCTGCCGCACCCCCGTGGAGTGGAGCGTGAGGGAGGCCTTGAGGTTGTCAAACACGGCGTGCGGGTTGGTGTAGCGCTCCAGCAGCACCTGGAACGGCAAGGATGGGAGCAGGCGTGGGGAGGAGTGTCGACCTTGTGTAGGCTTGTTGAGACCAAGGCCAAGGTGCCCAGGCAACAGAGCAGCCACTGCTACTGGTCGCAGCAGAGCAAGCCATGCACTCTGTCTGCTTGCACCCCACCGCACCCCAACCCCACCTGCACCAGGCGGCCGCCTGCCAGGCGCGCCGCGTAGCTGTCATCCGCCAGCAGGCCTGAGATGCAGGACAGCGCCGCCTCCAGCACCTCGGGGCTCATCAGCTTGGGGTCTGTGCGCATCACCGCCGCTGCACCCTCGGCCAGCGCAACACGCAGGCGCCAACCGCTCAGCTTGTCACCGTGCTTCTCCTCCGCCTCTGCAAGGTTGACCTGCGTGCAGTGGGGCGTGGTGAGTGGCTCTGTGGTATGTCTGTGGCCAGGCGGGGCGCTGCCATTTAGGAACCAACCAGCCTGTGCCCTCAGTGCATGCGGCACATCCAATCCGTGCAGCATGCGCAACCCAACGCATTGCATGCCCAGACCATCACACACACACCAGGCAGTCGTCCAGGATGAAGACCAGGGCGGACAGCAGCTCCCGCAGCACAGGCGCAGCCTCCGGGTCGGCGGCCTGGGCAGCTGCCGCTGCTTCCACCATCTGCCGTGCGCGCTGCGCCGCAAACAGGCAGCGCCCGTTGTGGTGCTTGGGCGGCCAGGCCAGCACGCCAGAGTGCTCCACATCCAGGCGCACGCAGGCGGCCAAGCCGTGCTGGGCGGCCTCGGCGGGCGCGCTGGGCATGGCGTGCACGCAGCACTGCACCATGGTGTCGATCAGCGCTAGGTGCGTCTCCTCGGGCAGCGTGAACTGCGAGTGTGAGGAGGTGGTTGAACAGCCGTTGACGGCATGGTCAGCCTGGATGGCAGGCTGAAGGCATGGTCAGCCTCGCCTCCAAAGCTGTGTGTTTAAAGCTCCCAGGCAGAGTCCCAGAAGCATGCCGTGCTGCACAAACTGCTCAACGCACCTGCCCCGGCTGCTGCGCCGCGTCCAACCAGTGCTGTGCGGCCGCCACGCCGTTGGCGGGGCTCAGCGGGCCCAGCAGGAGCAGCAGCGTGGCGCAGCGCATCTTGCAGGCTGAGACCAGGGAGGCAGAGGTGGAGACGCCCGCGGTGGCCGGCAGTGTGCTGCCCGCCCTGCAGGCGGAGGGAGTGGGGTTGGGCACCCCGTGTTGGCCCTCGCCATGCAAGTTGCTGGGCTACAATGCAGCGCCGCCAATGCCTCACATCTGAACCCATCCCCGCTGAACATGCTGCCAGGGCTCCAGCAGCGCACTTGGCCGCCACAGCGTCAGGCCCCTACCTGGCCACAGTCGGCGCCCGGCCCCCCACATCCAGGTCATCATCCAGCCACTCTGCCGCCGCCCCAGTGGCTGCAGCCAGGCCGCGCGTGGCCACCGCCGCCTGGGTTGCCACCACCTCTGGCACCACGGCTGCGGCGTGGAGGAACAAGTCCTGCACCTGGGGCATGCACCTGCACAAGAAGGGGCGGGCAGCGGTTGCTTGCGTTGTTGGGCACCAGAGACACCAGCAGGTGGACGCCACGGTGCATGCTTGGACATGGCACTTTGTGCGACCTGCAGGCCCAGCCTGCACGCTTCCTCTCCTGTCCCCACCTCACCTCAGCAGGCTGTCGGCCAGCTCGGAGGAGCCGCTGGCGCGCTGGTAGGCATGCAGGGCAGCCGCCAGCTGGCGCAGCCCCTGCTCCTCGGCAGCATGGAAGCCCTCCAGCCGCTTGCACGCCTCCGCCAGCTGGTTGCCGCACTGCTGCAGGGCCAGCTGCAGCTTGGCCGCCAGAGCAGCCCCTGGGGACCAGCAGGGGGGCAGGGGGCGCCCCGCAGCAGCGCACGCCCCCATGGCCCGAGTGCTCAGCTCCACAGCGGCGGTTGCGGTGGCCAGCAGCTGTGCCAGCCGGCTGTTCTGCTGCGCCGCAAGGCTGCCGGCGGCTGGGGAGGGCGGCTGCCGCATCACATCTTCCAGCCGCTCCGCCAGCACTTCGCAGGCCTGCTCCTGCAGCGCAGGCGGTGCTAGCATGGCGGCTGCCTGCTGGGGGCGCTGCTGCCAGGCGGCGGCGGCCTCTGCCTGCTGCTGGCGCAGGCCCAGGGCCCGTGCCCGCATGAGCAGCTCGCCTGCAGCAAAAGGAAGGTGGCACGCCAGTGTTGAATGGGCCACACATGTCCAGAAAGGCCCGTGCCAGCAGCATGCGGACCATTGGAAAACTTCGCAGCATCACCAGCAGCTGCGCACCTCTGATGAGTGCCGCCACCCGGGCGGACAAGTGAGCATCCTCCTGCCACCATTGCCACCACAGGTCTGCGCTTGGTGGTAGCATGCCCAGGCTAGGCGTGTCCTTGCTAGCTTCGCTGCTGCTGCGACTGCCGCAGCCGCCGCCGCCGCTGCACCCTGCTGCTCCAGCGGCAGCGGTGGCAGGGCTGCCAGCCATCCTCAGCACTGCGGCAGCACCCTCCACAATGCTGCCGGGGGCTGCCGAGGAGGCCGCCGACCGCAGCCACTGCAGCATGGCGGGCTGCCACGAGGCACTGTCCACCGCTGCATCCTGCCCTGCCGCAACTGCCGCCGCCACAAACTCCAGGCCTGCGGGTGAGGGCAGCTGGTCCAGTAGCGGCAGGTTCCACAGCTTGTGGAAGCCGGGAGGCAGCTGCGCCAGGCGCCGCTGCGCCAGGGTGGCCAGCACGGCCAGGGCGGCAGGGAAGGAGGCGGCGGGCACGTTGGCCGACTTGGCGTAGCCCAGCACAGCCGACCAGACGGCCTGCGATGGCGGGGAGGGGAGTTTGGTGAGCAGCGCTGTTTGAAATGAGCAGGATGGCAGGCTATGCTGGCACACACTCATCGTACAAGGCGTGGTGCAGCGCCTTCCAGCACTCACCCCCCACTGCTCCTGCACCACCGCGGGGGAGGGCAGCCCCTCCTCCTGGCCGCCGCCCCGCCCCGGGCTGCTGGCCCCCAGGTGCAGCGGCCACGCCAGCGCCAGCGCATGCGCCAGGCGCAGCAGCCACAGCGCAGCGTCCGCATCGTGCTCATCGGGCATGAAGTGCTCCGGGAAGTGGGCGGGGGCCAGCGCCGCCAGCTGGCGCAGCCAGTCGGCATACGCGTCGGCTGGCAGCGCCAGGCCGTAGCCTAACAGCAGGCGGGCCAGCACAGGGGCCCACACTGCGGGCCGCGCAGCCAGCTTGGAAGACAAGCCGGTCAGCAGCGGTGCCATGCGGTGGCGCTTGCGAGCGGGCAGCTCTGCCTCAAAATCATCGTCGCCGCCGCCAGCTGCCTGGCCGCCCGCCCCGCTGGAGTGGAAGTGTGCAGCTGCTGCCAGGTCCAGCAGGACGGCCTGCTGCCGGCCTAATAGCAGGCGGCCCTCTCGGCTGTCCTCGCCCCTGCGGGGTGGAGCAGAGTGCGATGTTGGCAGGTGACAAGACTGCTGGCGATGCCGCGCAAGCTTGCTCTCCAGCCACAAGGTTCATGTGCTTCAACTAGAGCAATCCACACAGTTTGAGCCATTCCCTTGTGGAATGTCTGCTACGCATCCAGGCTGCCCAGCGCCACCTTCCCCCCACGGCACCACAGCACCAGCGCACACACCAGCACACCAGCCCACCCACCACTTGAGGCTGGGCGCCTCCAGCTCACGCTCCACCCAGTCCTGCACATCCTGCAGCTCTGCTGAGCCCACCGGCAGGCTGCCCAGCTGCAGCTGGCAGCGCAGGTAGGTGGCGGCTGCCTCCCTGAGCCGGCCGTCCTTGGCGCCCAGCCCGCCCAGCACCAGGGCGTGCAGAGCGCCGTGCAGCGCGGCTGCTTGGGCGGCGCAGTCGCGGCCGTTGCCCAGCAGGAAGGTGCTGACGGCGGTGAGGGTGGGGGGCAGCAGCCGCGCCGCGCTGCTGCATGACGCAGGTGGGTGGAGTGGCAGGGCAACGGGGGGTGGTGTAGGTCGCATGCGCACATCAGCGCCTGTTGCATACCACTAGGTTGTTGTCCCCGTGCTGCCCCGCCACACCAGGCCCGCTTGCCTGGGGCTGGTTTGCGACACGGCCTCCAGCTTGCCAGCCAGCTCGGCAAAAAAGTCCACCAGGTCCGCCTGCGGCAGGGCAGGGAACAAACCTCGGGTAGCAGCGGGACAAAGAGGACCGTCTCACGGCATCTTGGGCTCCCCAGGTTTCGCTCCTTTGCCTGCTCCAGGACCAGGCGCGCACCAACAAACACCACCAACCTGGAACATGGGCTGCAGGTCGCCGGGGCAGGCGGCCAGCAGGGCGGTCAGTGTGGCCAGCGCGCGCTGCGCCTCATCCAGCCCCCGCTCCAGCGGGTGCTTCTCCAGGAACGCGGTGTGCACGTCAATCAGGTCTACAACAGTATGCGGTGGGAGGAGGGTGGGCGAGTTGGCCATGCGGAAATGGCTACCCGGTGGCAGCAGGAACGCAGCACATGCGCAGCTTCATGCACTGCCCCATGCACCAGCGCATACGGCTCGGCAACCGCACGAACAGCGCGTCATTGCTCAGCTGCCGGCTGCCCCATGCACCATGGCCTCACTCACCCTGGAAGGCGTGGGCGCTGGAGCAGGTGCAGTACTCGGGCACCGGCAGCAGCTGGTTGCGCAGCACGTGGCTGTAGTCCAGGCCCATGGGGGAGGTCAGGCCCACGGTTTTGAGCACCTGGAGCGAGGGAGGAACCAAGCGGAGGGGGCAGGGGTAGGGGTTGGGTGGTGTGGTGGTGTGGGGCGCGTGGCATGGGGACATGGCACAGGCGCAGGTAGGCGGGCAGGGGCTGCAGCCTCAACTTGCCGCCAACGGTCAGCACATGCAGTGAACAGTCGATTTGCCGGGAGCAGATAGCTGGCGTGCACATCCGCCCGCAACTGCTCGCACCCCGGTGACGTGCTTGAACAGGCGGGCGGCGGCGCGCAGCAGCATGCGGGCGTGCCCGCTGCGCCGCTCCCCCTCCTCTGCCCGCGCGGTGAGCAGGCGGAAGGCGCGGCTCAGCGCCGGCTCCGGCCCCTTCTTTCCGGCAGCGGAGCGAGCCAGCTCAGCCTCGATGTGCTTCACCAGCGCCACCGCCAGCCCCGGCCACGAGGCGGCGGTG
>RRZL01000054.1:1744894-1767989 GCA_006782975.1 Chlorella sp. Dachan
GGCCCAGGCGGCCCCGCTGGTGCCGGGCCTGCCGCTGCCGGCGGCCAGGCTGGGGCCATCCGCCTGCTCAGCGATGCGGCGGACGTGGAGGGGCTGGTGCAGGAGAACATGGGGCTGCGGGAGGAGCTGCGCATGCTGCAGGCCAAGGTGGGCTGGGGTGGGAGGGGGTCTCTGGGGACTGCGGCTTCAGTGCCTGCTGAACATGTGGCGCATGCCGTATTGTGTCCTGCGCTGGCCCTCGCTGTCCAGCCTCCGCTGCTTTGTTAGTATTGCCAGCGGATGCGCTTCCTGCAGCTGCTCGACCCCCTCCACCCCCGCCCGCCTGCACCCGCAGATTGCCACGCTGGAGACGGGTGTGCTCAACATCAAGAGCGTGCTGACGCGCAACACAGACCCGGGCCTCATAGCCATGACCGGCGTCATCAACCTGCTGGTGCGCCGGTCCTGGGGCTGGCCCAACTGCTTGGTTTGCGGGCGTGGTCTGTGTGGTGTGCTGGGTGCGCTTCGGGTGGGTGCTGCGCTGCTGTGGTACACCAGCGCAGCGCCTACGAAATATCTCTGCCCACCTTGCGCCGCGTCCCCCCGTGCCCCGCCCTGCGCTTACCAGCACTTCAACTCTCTTTTTCCCTGGCCACAGAACCAGATGGAGTCGCCCGACTTTTTGCCAGAGCTGGGCACCATCGGCCGCATGACGCTCACGGGGCTGTGCTCCGAGGTGCGGAGGGTGTTGAGTGGATATGCACGCACTGTGGCTGCTGGCGCCACATCCAAAGCCCGCCGTGTCCTTGGAGCATTTGCTGCCGTGCCGGCTGACCCTCCACTGCTTGTGATGCCGGCCCAGCCTGACACCCATGCCCTCCCCCCTGCCCCAGGTGCGGCGCCACCTGAACGGCGTGCTGCGCATGGTGTGGATCTTGCGCTCCCTGCCCGACGACGTGCAGCAGCACAACATGGGCTCCGCGCCCGGCGGCAACAGCGCCGAGTGAACCCCCCTGCCAGCCTGACCTGCACCAAACGCCTTGCTGTTTGTGAGCCGCCTGCCCGCATGCGCGCCCCGCTGTATATGTATGAAAGGGGGCGCCCAGGTGACAGACGTGCCCCACACCTATCGACCCTTGACACAACGAAACGCCCTCCAATGACTGGGACGTAACGGGTGCATGTGGGCCGCCCACATGGCCCCCATCTTTTATGCTTCACGTCTGCCTCGCCTTCCTTGCCCACTTTTGTGTCCTAGCAACCAGCGCCAACTCCCCTTGGACGTTCTTCCCTCCATTTGGTCTTTTCCTCGGTCTTTCTCTCCACCCCAATGCTTCAATCTGTTCTCGCCCATTCGCCCACTCCCGCCATGGCTGGGTTTTTGGGCTGCCCCGCCCACTATTAGGCCACCACCCCTACTCCTTCATTGTTGTCCGTTTGCAACAATTTAACCGAGTCACTCAACAGCAATGGTAGACAGGGCGGCGTGCAAGCCTGGCAAGCAGATTTTCACATTGCAGCCCAGCGCATCAACCAGCTGGCGCCCTGGGCAGAGGGCGGTTGCAGCAGCTGATAGCCTGCACGCTCCCAGGCCCTGCGCTCCACAAATGCCGTCGCCTCAGATGCCCAGGTATGCGCGGACCAGGGTCTTGAGCATGCGCTTGGACAGGGAGGAGCCCAGAGCTGCGCTGGCCAGCTCATACAGCTTGTCGTACTGGTGCTGCGGGGGCAGGAAGATGCAGTCGGGGGGAGGCTGTTGGTCTCGCTGCATGCCGTCGGTGAGCCTGCAGGCCAGCTGCTGCCGTCCTTGCTTTGTATGCCACACGTCTTTGTGCTATGCACGCCCAAACAAGTCACGCAGGCCACAGCAGCACCAGCCCCACACCCACCCGCCCACACTCGCCTGCTCCCCCTCAAAGTCTTCCCCCGTGTGCTGCTCGTACGTCTGCAGCAGGCGGTGCAGCAGGCGCGCCACCATCTGGCTGTCGGACGACTCTCCGGCGGAGGGGTTGGACAGCCTGCGCTGAGAGAAGGGTTGGCAGGCTCAAGTGCGCGAGGCAGGGCACTACAGGGCGCAGGTAATGAGAAGGAAGGCATGAACCCAGCAGGTGCTGGCATACTATGTTGACAGCCCGTTTGCAAACAGGCAGGGGCGTGAATCGGCCCGTACCACAGCAGCCGCCCCTGCTCAACGCACCAGGCCTTCACAGTTCCAATGGCACCCGGCAGCGAGGTGGGCATGTCGAAGTAGTCAGCCGCGACTCGCATCAGCCGCTTGGCGTCGCTCTCCTCTGTACATGTGGGGGTTGGGCACGTGTTTCGGTGGTTTCCAAATCAAAGCATTGAGGAGGCAAGAGACCCGCCGGCAGCAGGTCAGGAGCAACGGGTCTCGAGAGTGGCACTCGTCCCCACCGGCCTCAAGCAGCACCTGTGGTCTGGTCGCTACGTGGCTGCAGCTCGTGCTCCTCGTCATGGCTGCCCACCAGCCTGCTAGCAGGTGGAATGGGATCTGATGGGCACGTCCGCTGACAAACAGGGCCGCCAGAAACCTCGGGAGGTGGGGCTGATGCACACCCCCTGCATGTCGCCAGCATCTTGCGCCAGCAGGCCATTGCAGTGCCCTTACCAGCGCTCCAGCTTCTCGTAGGGGCCGCCCTCGTTGCTGGCAAACTCAGCTGCCAGCTGGCCAGCCACCTTGAAATGGGGTGCGAAGGCTGGAGTATTGGTGTGACCGCCGCCCGCATCAGCAGCTGCACTGCACGTGTGTCCTTGCCGTTTGCAGCCGCCCGAGCACCCCTTCTCTGCCAGTTTGTCGAGAACCACAAGCAGCAAAGCCGCTCGCTGGCTAGCCCACCTGCTTGGCAAGGCTGTGGAAGAGCGCTGACCGCTCGGTGGCTGACGCGGCCGCCTCCTCCTTGTCGCTCTGGTAGGCCCGCACAGGCTGCAGCAGCGCCCTCCGGGGAGCTGTGGCGCGGCCTGGAGCCCGCACGGCAGCTGCAGGGCGCGCAGCCAGGTTTGTGTGGTTGGCGGCGGCGCCGCGGGCGGTGGGCTGCACGGCCACGGCCAGCATGCTTGTGCACGTCGGATGGGCAGTCTATGAGGCGATCGGTCGACGACTGAAGGCGGGAATGCAGTGAGAGGGGGTGAATTCAGGGAGCTGCAGGCCGGCCGCCCAGCGAGCCCAGCGGCAGCGGCAGCGACGCTAGCAGGCAAATGCAGATGGCGCCAGGCCTCCGTTCTTCGCTGCCGCCTGCACAGCCGTTGTTACTGATTTGGCCACGACTCCTGCTGCTCGAGACGGAACCCATCGCGCGCGAGCAAACGGGACTGGCTTCCAAGGGCTCGCTGACCCTCTAGCAATGTCCGCCGTCCGCCGGAGGTGAGTTGTAGCGGTCGCAAGCCGGTGCTGGGCGACGCCGGCCTTCTGCGGCCTTCCGCTGCTGCTGCCGGCCCTCCACGGCTCGCGGTGGCCTGCGATGGGCTCTTGGGCGCGTTTAGATTGCTCTGCAGTCGGCGGAGCGGCCAACCCGCGTGTTGGTCGCCGCCGCCCTTCGCTGCCGCCCTCCGCCACCCAGCCCGGCCAGCCCGGCCGTCCCTCTGCAGGCTCAAGGGCAAGCAGCCGCCAGAGGGCTGGGAGCTGATCGAGGAGGTGATTGAGGACTTTGAGCAGCAGATGAAGGACGCGGTGAATGAGGACACGTCGGGCAAGCGGCGCAACGAGACAACGTGGAAGGTGCGAGCAGACCCTCGGAGATGTTTGCCCCGGCTCAAAATGCGGCTCGAAATGAGCACTGCTGCTTGCGCTGACGACCGCCGCACTTAAGCTGCCGCAGGCTGCACTCCTGTTGTGCTGCGCGGCTGACCCTGACCCTTTACCCGGCTCACCCTCTTGCGCCGCAGGTGACGCGCATCCACTGGGAGAAGAACCGCTTCATCTACGACCTCATGTACAACCGCAAGGTGCGCTGGGATGGGGGACGGCAGCCTTTGAGCGGCCCGCAGTGGCTCTGAAGCTGCTGCTGTGAGCGATACAGGCTGACACGAGCCGGCTGGGTGGCCGAGTTCCGCGCCTGTTGCTGCCGGGGGCGCACCCCGCCTGATGGGCCCGCTGCGCATGCTGCAGGTCATGTCGCGCGAGCTGTACGACTGGCTGGTGCGGGAGAAGATAGCAGACGGCGCGCTGATCGCCAAGTGGCGCAAGCCGGGCTACGAAATCCTGTGCTCGCTGCTGGCCATCCAGAAGGGTGCGCCCCCGCTTGGCTGCTGCTCCTGTGTGGTTCTGCTGCTGCTGCCTCCTCTGTCTGTGGGGATGCAGAGGATCAGCTGGCAACAGCTGCCTGCAGCACATGCCCTCCAGCACACCGGCTGCAACCCTGCGCACCTTCCTCCACCCTTCCAGGCAACCACAACTTTGGCACCACCTCGCACTGCCGCGTGCCGATGCGGCAGCGGGCGGCGCAGCAGCGCATCACGCCGGATGTGCAGGTGGGGCGGCCAGACCTGCTGCCTAGATTGATACTCTGAAGGGTCGTATGCTGGGAATGGCGTGAGACGGATGTTGCATGCAGACCCTCTCAACTGGAGGAGTGTCGCGAGTTGCGGCTCACCCACTGCTCTGCCCACCTTGCTGCTCCTGGCCTACAGACCGGCTGCATCTGCTGCGCCAGCGGCGACGGCCGGTTTGGCGGGCCCATCTGGTGGAACACGCCGCTGGAGGAGACGGAGGAGACTGCGGAGCAGGTGCGACTCTGGGCTGCTGGGAGGGTGCTTGGCTGGTGCAGTGCTGAGCTTGCCGCATGCTGCCGACCTGGCCATTCAGGCTGAACGCCAGGCTGCTGTGCTTGCCCGCTCGCCTGCATGCCCCAAAACGAATGGCTGCTGATTAACCGCGCCCAGTGCGCAACCCCCTGCAGAACCGCGCGGTGTGGGGCCAGGGCGACGAGCCCGAGCAGCAGCAGCGGCAGCAGGGCGGCGGGGACGCAGGTGGGTGCAGCTAGCCCGGACCCAGGGCGGGGCAGTTGGATGCTGCTTGTCTGCGCATGGCCCCACGGGCAGGCCGCACAGCGCTAGCCGGCAGACGCACCATCCTGCACTGCCCGCTCGTCACCCGCGCACCCCTGCCTGCCCCAACCAAACCCGCAGGCCCCTCCCGCAAGCGGCAGCTCGAGGACGATGAGGAGGACATGGACGATGAGGTGAAGAAGCGGCTGGCGGCGCTCAAGGGCTGAGCAGCTAGGCAGCGGAGCGGCTAGATGACGGACGGCACACCAGCTGTGCGCAGCCGCCCTACGCTTAGGCAGCGTTCAAGGCTTGGAGGCTGCTGGCGCAGCGCACTGGAGGACTAGGCAGCTAAGCCTGGCTGCAGCGGCAACGTGCCAGCTGTGCCCGTCCCGCTGCCCAGCGGTCCACTGGGGTGGCTGCACCCCAGGGCTATTGGACCCCTCGGTTGTTCACACGTGACTTACAAACTGTAACACGGCACCAAGCTCTGGAGCAGGCCGTTTCACGGGGCATCAAATAGTGCAGTAAACAGAAGCCGCAGGGAAAAGGAACGTCAGCTGAAGGCGGGTCAGTTGTGTCAAGTGCCAGCACTCAGCGCTCAGCTGCTGTGCTGCGGCTGCTGCTCATAGCGCGCATAGCGCAGCGGCACACCCTCAAAGCTGGGCCCGCCCTCCACGCTGCGAGCCATGCCGATGCCCCGCCACGCGCCGCCGCCCCGCTGCGGCCGCCCCGAGTAGTACAGCCGCCACTTGCCGCCAGCCATGCTGACCGCCCAGGGGCAGCCCACGGCGCCCTCGTCCCAAGCCCCTGCCTCGCCGCTGCCCTGCAGCACTGGCTCGGGGCAGCGCCGCCAGCCGCGCAGCCCGTCTTTGGAGACGGCCACGCCAATAGAGCGGGTGCCATCAGAGGCCACGCCCTCGTAAAACATAAAGTACTGCAACCAGGGTTTTGAGGGGTGAGGCAGACAGCGGGTGAGCAGAGCAGGCGGAGGCACAAGAGAGCAGGTCGGCGGAGCAACGGCCAGGCACAGGGCACCATGCACCTGGCGGCGGGGGCAGGGTCAAGCAAGCATGCACGCCCTAGTGGCCTCAGCAGCCCACCTGCTTGGTGTCGATATCCCGCACCACACAGCGCGCAGCAGCGCCCCGCGCATCAAAGTCGCCCGCGTTGGAGCCACCCTGCGGATTGTTGAGCAGTGGGTTGGAGGTTCTGCAGGTCAACCCCACGTAGTGCAGTGTGCGTCTGCCTTGCCATGCCACCCAGCATGCTGTCTTGGTCACCACAGCACCCTGCCATGCAGAGTGGCCCCCGCCTAATATGTGCCCCCTCCTCTTCGTCCTCCTCTTCGCCCACCTCACACCCATCCACCCCATCGTGTCCGCACCTCAAAGATGGGCCCCTGCTTGGTCCAGCGGAAACCGTCAGGCGAGGTGGCCAGGCCCACCCGGAAGCGACCCGCCGAGCGGTCATACGAGTGGTAGTACATGCGCATGTCTCGGGGGCCGGCAGCAACCACCTGTGTGAGGGAGAAGGAGGTATCAAGGCGTGACGTTGAATGCCTCGCATGGTGCCCCCTCAACACTCACGTCAGCACCCTACTCAAGCCGCAGCGGCATTCACTTTGGCGACGCTTAAAAGGCTGTCCCCTCCTCTGCGGCGCTTCAATGGCTGTCCCCTCCTGCCAGCCCATACCACCCACCTGCGGGCCGCCGATGAAGAGCTCGTCCCACTCGCCCTCGCCGCCCACGTCAAACAACGCGCCGGTGTGGTGCTCCGCCTCGATGCGCGCCCAGTTGCGGCCGTCCTGTGTATGGTGGGTGGGTGGGTGGGACGAGGAGTGACGGGTGCTGGGGCTGAGCCGCAGCGGCGCATGTCAAGTGGGCATGACGCCGTTGCCGCAGGGAGGAAACAGGACACTCGTAAGAGCTGCAGTTGTACTGCGAATGCCCACACCAGACCCAAGCCAGCTGTTGCCCAAACGCACCTGGGACATGGCCAGCCCAGGGCGCAGGCGCAGGCCCTCCTTCTCACCGCCCTCCTCATCCATGCTGGACTGCAGACGGGAGCGATGGAGCGTTCGAATGAGCGGCGCTTCCGTTAGCAGTTGTCACGTACTGCTAGGGTCCCGGGTTGCTACTCGCATGCGCCGCCGCCTCCTGCCACAGCAACCCCAGGTCGCAGCATCCAACCACCGCGGCCATGCACCTCCCCCACCCCAGCCAGCCCAAGCGCGCACCTGGGACAGGCCCGCGGGCAGCTGCACGGGCTCAAAGGAGCCGCCCGAGTAGAACATCCAGTACACGCCCTCTCCCGAGGACACCGAGGCGTTGGACAGGATCTGCACATCCGCCACGCTCATGTGGCACGTGTCAAACCTGGGGGCAAGGGGCAGGGAGCAGCGCATCAAGCCTCCTGTTGCTCAGGGGGGCCACGGCCGAGCAAGCAAGCAGCTTGGTTGGCCAGCTGCAGGCGCAGGCGCTGCTGCTTGAGTCGCACATCCACATCAGACAAGCAGCTCGTCTTCCCTCCCTGCCTCCCCTCCAACCCCCGCCCAGCTCACCACCACCAGTCGCCGTTTGGCTCCAGCACCTTGCCCACATCGGCTGCCCGGGCCGCGCCGCGCGACCCCTGTATCCGCCCCTCGCCGCGCTGCCAGTGGATGCCGTCTGACGACACCGCCACGCCTGCTCGGCAGCGGGGCGGCAGCGGGGCTTGCGTCACCATGGAACTTTGCCCTCAGCGTGCCAACCAAGCCAGCAGAGCCATCCAGAGCTGAGCAAACACATCACACCTCCGCACGTGCATTGCTGGCTCCGGCCACGCAACGCCAGCCCACGGCACACACACCCCACCCCAGGCCCCCAGCCTGCCCCTGTCACACCCACCAATGCTGCCCGAGGAGGGGAAGACGTCATCCATGGACTGGCACGCCTCTGACCGGCCGGTGTACCACATGAACCAGCGCTGCTCGTCATCTCCCAGGAAGTAGCGAACCACGGCGTGCCCAATGCCGGCCTCGTCCCATGCGCCCGGCCCACCGCACGGCAGCAGCAGGCCCGGCTGCGTGGCAGCGGCGCTGCTGGCACCGTTGGTGCTGGCGGCGCCATTCAGGCTGCTGGCCTGCAGTGAGGGAGCGCGCAAGTGGTGTCAGCAGCTGACCAACCACTGCTGCTCATCAGTGCCAGAGCAGCAGCAGGTTTGCCGGCTGGCGGCGGCGGCAACAGCGGCGGCGGTGGCGGCGGCGGCGGCAGTGCCGATGGCAGGTAGGCGGTCGATCATAGCGGCATCCAACAAGGCTGCTAAAACTTGTGTCAGTTCAGCAGAGCCGCTACCAAAGTGCGTAGTGCGAGGGGTCGCTCGCGCCCTCACCTGGCAGGCCAATGCGCGACGCCTCGACGACCTGTGTGCTGCCACATTCTGAATGCGCACCGCCGCTGCCCGTTCAGGCGCACGAGGGCGCGCCGCGAGACAGCAAGTGCTCGATGGGCACGCCAGGCTGCTCGCCAGGGCGCTCATTTGAATCGAATGCAATGCAGAATACTGTGAACGCGACGCCGTGCTCTGCAAGCCTACTGGCCCATCTGGATTTTGCAGGCGAGGTGGCGCCGCCGCCGAGGTGGCGCTTCGGCACGCGCAACCTGCGGACCTTTGAGCATTACAGACTAGAGCAAGGCAGCTCCTAGGCTGGGCGTGACTATCCCAGGTCAGAACACAGCAGCAAAAGCAGCGAATGAATCATCATGCAGAGCAGCACTGCTGTGCAGGAGGGCCGCGGCTTGGGCAGCCGCGCCGCGTTCAGGCTCAGTAGGAGCCCCAGACGGCCTGCGCCGCCTTGCACCTGGCGTCGTAGCCGCGCAGCCAGGGATAGGCCTTGGCCACCACCGCGGCATCGACCTCGTGCGGGAACCCAAACTGCTCCAACAGGCGGTCGCCGGTGTAGCACTGGCTCTTGGCCACCGGCTTCACCTTGAACTGCTGCAGCGCGGCGTATGCGCGCAGCAGGTCGCTGTGAGGGCAGGGCGGCGTAGGTGGAAGGGTGAGAGGGAGCGCAGGATGGACAGGTGCGCGCATCACCGTCACATGCTTCCACCCATGGCCTGCTAGGTCTCCATTACCAGTGGCAGGAAAACAGGCAGGCTTGGTCTGGTCATCCCAGTTTTGCCCATTCTTGCCCATCAAACAGCACACCCACTCCACTCACCGGATGTAGGCCAGCGCGTCCTCCATGCGCACATGCTCCTGCACAAACTTCTGGCCCTCCGCCGCCACCTCCCACGGCATGCGGCTGCTGCCCCAGCTGTACGTGCCATCCGGCCCAGCCACGGGGCCCTGCTCTGATGGCGCAGCAGCCTCGGATGCCTCTGCCTCGGTGGCGGCGCCGGCAGCCCCGGCACGGCCCAGGCTGGCGATAGCAGCAGCGCTGGGGGAGCTGCCATCCAGGCCCAGCGCCTGCGCGGCTGTGCGGTCGGAGCGCAGCTGGTCGAGGCGCTTGGACAGGGTGGGGGTCAGCTGCCCGCTGCTGGGCACAGCGGCGCGGCCGGTGGGGCTGGCAAACGCGGCGTTCATGTCGCGCACCACTTGTGCCGTCTGCGGGGATTGAGCAGGAGTGTGAGGAGGCAGCATTGGCGTCCCTGCAGGCATTTCAGCAGCCCAGGTGCGCTGTGCAGCGCACGCCAGGGGCATGCAGGTAAAACGGCACACAGCAGCATGCACGCAAGTGCCCACACCAAGGTGCTAGCCTAGCTTCTGAACCCCCTACCTGGTCGCCTGGCTGCCTGTCAGCTCCACCCTGAACACCCGTTGCTGCTGCACCCACCCCGCACCTTGTCACACATGTCCTCCTCGCTGTCCGTCACTTCCACAAAGTGCTGCCCCGGCACCAGGGAGCGGCTCCACCACTCATGGAACCGCATGCGCATGGGGGCCACCAGCACGGAGCCGCACACCTGCAGGTGGGAGGGGTTGGGAGGGAAGCGGGAGGCGGGGTGTGGTCCAGCCGGCGCAGCTGCGCGCTTGCATTCGCCACATAGCTGTGCCGTGGTGAAGTGGTGCAGGGCCGGGGCATGGCAATGGCAGGCAGCTGAATGCACGCAGCTGGGCCAGCAGCCCGGTCAGCCAGGGCGGCCTCACCATCTTCTGCTTCAGGTTGCTGACCCAGGCCTCTGTCTCCAGATACACGTTGAAGCTGCAGGGAGCAGAGGGCCAAGCAGCTAGTGAGCTGAATGGCTCGGGCTGGGCAGGCATGCCCGTGCGGTGGGAGCGGAGCGGCACTCAGCCCCCTGCACATTGATGCCCCCATGCGCTGCTTCCAGCACCCTTCCCCCGACTGCTACAAGCTGCTCGCTGCACGGCACCGGCTAGGCCACCCCATTCTGCCCCAGCACACAGCACACCCCGCCGCCCTCACCGGTAGTCACACGAGTCCTGGAGCGCCACGGGCGGGCGCAGCACCGAGATGAGGGCCGCATCGTCCTGCCGCCCCGCCTTTTCAAACTGCTTGACGCACCCCACAAACTTGCGCCTGGAGGCGGCGGGAGGGGGAGCCGAGGTGAGAGGCGACGTAAGTCTGAGGCATGGGGCAGGATGCCCAACAGACCCAGCACATGCTGCTACCCTCTCGGCACCCCTCTGCTCAGGCGTGCCCCATCTCCCACCCACGCTCGCCGCCCTCACACCCACAAGGCAGCCCACCTGAGCGCGTCACGCTGCGGGTACCGCGCATCCTTGATGCGGCCGCGCCACATGGCCTGGGGCACCCGGTCCGCCAGGCTGACATTGGCGTACTTGCGGGACAGGATGGCGGCCTGGCCTGTCCACCCGTGCGCGGGGTGGCCCCACGGGTCCTGACGGTTGGTGGGAGGAGGGGGGAGGGGGAGGGACGAGGGAGAAGGCAGGGTTGATTCCAAGTGGGGTGAGGAGGAGAGGGTGCAGGGTGCCTGCCGACAGGTGACACCCTCCCAGCCGCACCAACCCAATGCACGCCACCAACCCAACCGCTCCACCACCCACCTGCAGGTACTGGTATTCGTGCCCCCAGAAGGTGTAGTCCGGGAACGTGATGTCCCTGGACTGCTCCGACCCCTGCAAGGGCACCACGACCAAAAGCTGTTGGGTGCCGAGCTCGCCAAGCGGCGCCCAGAACGTCGTGCTCCCACCTTGCACTGGGACAGACATCTCCCATCCCCACCCACAGACCTGTGCACTCCCACTCAAATGGCAGCCTTGCCTGAAGGTCCCACCCCGCGATTCCCGCCTCGCCCACCCCCCCCCACTCGCAGCGCGCCCACCTGGAAGCCCAGCACGGGCAGCGGGGCGCCGCCGCCCGCATCCTCCCAGGAGCGCGGGATGCATGTGAAGTCGGCGGTGTGCAGCACGGCGTCCACGTCGGGGATCTGCCGGGGGTTGGGAGTTGAGGTGGGGAGGGAGGACATTGCAGAGTTGGGGAGGGAGGACGTTACTGGGTAGGCAGCCCTGCACGATGCAGGTGAGCGGGCTGACAGGGCCGCCGCCGACACCAACTCCACCCCACCTGATCCACCTGATCCCACCCCACCCCACCCCACCTGATCCCACCCCCTGCCACCCCCCACCTGGCCGGGGAACATGCGCAGCGCGTCCATGATCATGAGCAGGGTGTAGGGGATGCGCCCCTTGGCGGCCGCATTCCCAGGGCCCAGGATTGAGGGATAAAAACCGTGTGCGCTGCGGTGGGTGGTGGGTGGCAAGTGGGAGACGGTTTGCGGGGCAGAATGATGCGCAGTGTGTGCAGGGCAGGCAGACCCTGAAGGATGCACAAGACATCCACACAGCACCAGCACAGGGGACAGCACAGGACTTCCGGGCATCCGCTGCATCCCCTGCCCACCAGCCAAGCAGCTCCCCTGCGTCACTCACCGGTCGGTGACGTGGTGCACCCAGAGCGAGCCGTTGAGGATCTGGAAGCGGACCATGTCGCCGTCGCACACATCGTACAGCTGGGCAGAGCTCTCCACCAAATCCTGCACATTGGGTGGGGGGCTTGGCAGGCGGTTGAATGGAGCATGCTGTGCAGCTGCACCCGGCTGTTCACAGAATCCTGTTCAACACGAGTCCAGGAGAGAACCGCAGGGCAGGGCGAGGGTTGGCTGGCATCGATCGCCGGTGCCGCCGCCAACCGGGAGTGCCGCTGACGCCCACCGGGTGTGCCACCGCTGCCCCCTGCCCACCCACCCGCGTGATGCCGGCCTTCCAGGGCTCCAGATCCTTCTCAATCCACTTGGCATAAAAGGAGGGGGTGTCCAACAGCTGCAAGGAAGCAAGCAGGGAAGCAAGCAGGGGGATGGAGTGCAGGTCTGGTGAACAAGCCCATGTACCATGCTTGGCCCGAGCGCACTCGGGGGAAAGAAGCCCTCGGCACATCCGCAAGTTCCTGCAGCACCCCAGCCCGCACCCCTCACCCCTCCCAGCCCACCTGCTGCCGCGCCTCAGGCGTGCGTGGCGCGTACCAGGCGCTGACGTTGGCCACGAATGCGTCTGGCCGCCGGTCCCAGAACGCCGGGCGCAGGTAGGCGTGGCTCTTGGTGCTGACCTGCAGGCCCGCGCCTCCACTGCCAAACAGCGCCCAGTGCGGCTCCTCAACCATCGCTGCCTCCTCGGAGGCCTCGCCGCCGCCGGGCGCATTGGTGAAGGACTGGAAGGGGCTGGCGCTGAAGATCTGCGAGGGGCGAGGGGCAGGGAGCGGGAGGGACGAGGAGCAGGACGCTGAGCGGGCGCTGTCAAACCGAGGGAGGCGACGAGAGGGCGGGGCTGGAAGCGCTGATTCCATAGCCCAGCCTGGCCAACCTGCGGCGGCCATGGCTGCCATTTCAGCCCAGCTTGCCTGGGAGGTGAAGAAGAGGAAGAGCCCCACGCCGATGAGCGTGGGCAGGTGCAGGCGCATGCCGCACACCGTGCCCGGCCGGCTGCGGCGCTCCTGCGGCGGGTGGCCGCCCTTTGGCCGGCTGCCGCCCTTCATGGTGCCGCCGCCGCGGCTGCCGATCCCTGCATTTTGGAGAGCGGGGTGCAGCGGCGGTGGGCAGACGAACAGGCGCAGTACGCGGCGGGCGCCCCCGAGCGCTGATGCGGCCGTTGCGGCGCTGCCGCCTGGGCTCCCACCTGGGCTCAGGGCGGGCGCCGAGCGTGCCCTGTGTGCCTCCAGCCTCTGCTGCTGCGCAGGGAGGGCTGGCAAGGGCCTGGGTGGCTGCCCTGGGGGGAGCCGCCACTGCTGGGCGGGCAGTCAGCGAGCCTTCAAGCTTGCCGATGCAGAGCAAGGCGTGTTGAGCACGACGATTGAGCAGAGAGGGCCGGAGCACGATCTCTTGCCCCTCTTCGCTTGCCCGAGGCAGACTTTCTTCCCGGCCCATGCCGGGTGGCGGTCGACGCCCAGCGCATTCGATCAATCGATAAATTGCTTCCTGATTCACGATCGCAATAGCCAAGCCGGCGTTGCAAGTTGCAAGCCCCCCTACTCATGTTTGCCTGCGCCCCACGCTGCCCCGCGGCGCCCGCCGCGCAGATCCGAGGGTCCGCGCGCTGCCAGCGGCGGTTTGGTGAGAACCGGGAGCGCTTGCAGGCCGGGTCCGCGCGCTCCGACACCCTCCTTGCAAGACCCGGCCTTCCCACACCCCTGCTGCAGCGGCACCCGCGTTTAGGAGACTCAGGATCGCGGCGGCGGCCGAGGACAACGGTGCAGGCGCTGCCCAGGTGCGCGCCGCCGCCGCCGCCTCTGCCGCCGCTGGAAGCCTCTCTGCCGCGGCGCCGGTGCGTGCCGTTGTGCAGGTTCTTGAAGTTGTGCGCCCCCTCCCTGCAGGCTGACCTGCTCAAGTACGATCACATCCTGCTGGCGATTATGGACTCCAACCCCGTGCTCAGCACGGCGAGCCGCACCGCGCTCCTCACGGCGGCGCAGCTAGCAAGCCAGAATGCCTCAAAGCTGTGAGCGGCGCTGCGCGAGGAGAGGGGTTGAGAGAGTGCTGCTTCAACGAGTGCTGCTTGGCGAGAGCGCTCACTGAGTTGTCTGCCGCAAGATTGGCTGGGTTGCTGGCTGCTGGGGCTAGCGGGCGACTGCACCAGCCTTCCCTCCCCTGGCGCAGGACGGTCATGTTTGTGGATGAGCAGGGGCAGCAGGTTAGCGAGAAGCGGCTGCAGCTGGTGCAAGGGTGAGTGCTGCAGGGCCTGCAAGTTGATGCCGCCGGGGATGCGGAGCACGAATTCACATGCGGGGATGGTGGATGGTGGGCAGCAAGCAGCCCAGCGCATCTCAGGCTCGGCCTACGCTGTGCCCCCATCTGGCGCTGGCCTGCATGTGCCATCCCTCCCAGCTCGGCCAGCTGCTTGCACGCGCCACCCACCCTCCCCAACTTGCCGACCGCTGGCTTGCCCTGTGCCCCCCCCCTGCCTCACCCCCTGCTGCAGCGAGCTGGAGCGGCGGGGGCTGGAGGCCAGCTACGTGGAGGAGGAGGTGGAGGCGGCCAGCGTGGGCAAGGGCAGCGTCGCGGTGGGCGAGGTGGCCGACAACATTGCTGCGGACCTGGTGGTGCTGTCCACCGCGGGTGTGTGGAAGGGGCCAGGGGGCTGGTTGGTTGCTCCAGGAGCATGCAGTCGGGAGCTGCTTTGCTGTGTGGTGGGTGATCAGGAAAGAGGTTGAGGGGCAGAGCATGTGAGCATAGCATGCAGCGCTCGTTGTTGCTGACCCTTGCTGCTTCTCCGCCCCTCTTCCCCCGGCTGTGCAGCAATCCACGAGAAGCACGTGGTGAGCCGCCGCTGCTGCACAGTGCACTGCATGCCATTGGAAGCAGCCCACAGTAGAGGGTTCAGCATGCAGAACCTGTGCAACCAGGTGTGCCGCAGCAGTTTGTTGTCGTTTGCAGCACCTGCTCAGCTCGAGCTGCCTCCCCTGCTGCCCCGCAGGACGGCAACCTGCTGGCAGAGTTTGTGCCCTGCCCAGGTGAGCAGGGGGGCTTTTTTTAACAGGGGGTTGAGACGCTTTGCTGAGGTGTTCAGAAGGGTGCAGTTGGGTGCGGAGCGTCACCTGCCTGGGGGGCTGCTGGACCTGCTCCGTGCTGGGCAGCAACCTGCTTTTGTTTGTCGCGCCTCTCTCCCAACCGTCTGTGCTTGGTGCGCCCGCCACCTGTGCAGTTCTGCTGCTGCCGTGAGGGTGGCGCATGCGGCACAGACAGAACGCAACTAGGCGGCTTGCGTGCGCCTCCGCAGCGGCGACCAGCCCGCGATAGCATTTTGCATGTATTATATTGTGTGTTCGGTTTTCAATCCTGTAATGAGCTCAATGCAAGGGTGTAACTCTTCAGCAATGGTAGGCAGGCAGGCAGACTCGGCCTGATGCGGTGCCGGCGCACATACACTGCCAGCATCCCCTGCTCCTCAGCCACCCAACGGGGGCAGTTGTTACACCGGGACCAGCGCCAACGGCTCTATATTATGAACATGCGCGGCTCCTAACAACAGGGTGCATTGGGGACTCGAACAGGGGTGCACTGGGGCTTCAACAGGGTGCGTTGTTGGGGGCAGCAATCGGGGAGAAATGACAGCTTGGTGCGGCATGCATGTGCGCGCAGTGTGTGTGCCAGTTGAAGCATGGGGCATCGCTGCCGGGGTGCTGCAACAAAAGCCCCCAGCAGGGCAGGCACTCACAAGTGCTGAGGCCAACGGAAGGGTGGTGCGGCAGGGGGTTGAGGCATCCTGCTACGTCCTGGCAACTAAAGGGAGCAGTGGATCAAAGGTGAGTGTGCTGCTGTGCTGTATTTGATTGGAATCGAATCCCAGAAATAAGGCTGCTGGCAGCTGAGACGCTTGGGGTGAGAGAAGGAGGGGGGCTGACCAGGCCCTCCCGCCACGCACCGGCCAATGGCCGCAGGGCGCAGCCGGCTGTGAGGCTGCAAAGCTGTGTTGAGAAAGATGGGCAAGGAGAAATTGGAGGGGAGCGAGAAGGGAAGCGGCCCAGCTGCGGAGGGCTGTGCCGGGGAGGTGGGCCGCGGGGAGCTGCTGCAGGGCTGTGTGGTTGGGCATGGGCCAAGCGCTGCATCGCTCACACGGTGAGGTACTTGCCGCAGATGGCTGACTGGCGGTAGATGCCGTAGTCCTGCAGGCACACCTCCCACATGCCTGGGTCCAGCTGCGGCCAGGAGGAGGTGGCGGGGCAGACAGAGGGCACGTGCTTGGCAGTTGGTTTGGAGTGTGGCAGTTCGCAGCTGAGCAGTCGGCGGCTGTGCTCGCCGCTGCTCCCCTCCCCCCCAACACATCCAACCCGCCCTCTCCCACGCTCTGACCCCACGCCCCCGCACCTCGTTGATGCCCGCCAGCGCGGCCGCCAGCCCAGCGTTGTTCTCGATGCCCACCCAGTTGCTGTCGGCGTCGCGCCGGTCCTCAAAGTCGTCCGACCGGCCCTGCGGGGGAGCAGACGGGGGTTTGCAGGCCGCAGGGGGTGAGCACGAGGTGGGGAGGCAAGGGAGGTAAGGCGTGCAGTATCATGTGCGGCTGGGGCACAGGCGAATGGTGCATTCACAGCAAAAAGAACCCTCCACCTTGGGCCACATCCACCCCTCTGCACCCTGCTTCCCCGCCCCGCCTCACCGAGCCGTAGACCAGGGCGCCGCGCAGCACGTGGGCATCGGGGTCGGGGGACAGCAGGCCTGTCACACGGTTGCACACCTGCTCAGGGGATGGAGGTGGGTGCCAGGAGGTTGCTGAGGCGGCACAGGGTGCAAGGGCAAGCGGACGCGCTCTTGCTCTCAGCTGCAGCCCCGGTCAGCAGGCAGCCCACCTCTGGCGCATCGGGGCAGGCGGCGCCCCGGTCCTGCGTGCGCTTGGGCGGGTTGCGGCCATAGCCCACCAGCAGCGAGCGCCCCGCATCGCCCAGCATGTAACGGACCTGTGGAGGCAGGAGGGGAGGGGTGAGAGAATGAGAGGACTGCGAGTTTTTGCGGCTTTGTGCCGGCCGGCACATGTGGCAGCCTCCCACCCCACCCAGCCAAGCCAACTGCTGACCTGCGACAAGGCCCAGCAGCGGTACTCGCGGGCCAGTGAGCCCGACGACTGCTCCACCATGTCGGCGTACATGAGGGACAGGGAGGCGGCGTTGGCGGTGGCGCCAAGGGAGCCTGCGGGCGGAGCATGGCGATACAAGGTGGGGCGGGGTGAGGGGAAGGGGACTACAGGTAGGTAGGTCGCTGCACGGGGGGCAGATGGCGGTTGTTTGGCGATGAGCATGATTGATGCCGCAGCACTGGACTCCTCACCGCTCATGGGGTTGTAGGCGCGGCCACGGGCTGTGTAGTTGGCAGCATTGCCGGCCTGCGGCAGGCAGGGCAAGGACGGTAGGGGCGTTGGCATGAGCAGCACACTGGCTAGGACAGCTTCCAGACTGCACCCGTGGACTGGGCACAGGGGGCAGGCAAGAGCAGCGTGATGTGCACGCTCACACCAGCCGGCACCCGTACCACCCATAGGGTGCACTCACGCAGATCCAGTTGCGCAGGAACTGCTCGGAGCGCTCGCGGAAGGTGGACCTGTCCGTCTCCTGGGCCAGCAGCAGGTTGAGGGGGTAGAACACGTTGTCCCAGTCGTACGCGTACCTGCAGGCGGGGGGTGATGGTGACTGGAGGTTGGGAGGAGGGCAGGCAGTGCGGTCTGCGGGCAGGGCTCCCAGCAAGTTGGGTAGGCACGGTGCCTCTGCGGGGCTTGTGTGGTCCGGTCACACGGAGCTCAATCGAAACGTAGATTTTCAGACGCGGTTCTTAACGGTTCGATTAACCTCGCCCCCGCCCTCACTTGAAGTCGGAGATGGGCGCCTCGTCCTCCAGGTGCTTCATGTAGAAGTCGTACACATCAGACAGGTACGAGTCCTGCGGGGGGACCAGGCAGGCGCGGCCCGAGTGAGGAGCTAGGGGCACAATACAGTCAGAGATGGTGCTGCGCCTTGTATGCGCGCTCTGCGGCCAGGCCCCCCCGCCTCGGCAACCCTCCTCCCCACCTCCCCACCTCCCACCTGCCACCTCCCCACCTCCCGGGCGCCCACCTGCTTGGTCGCCTTGTACAGCCAGCCGGCGCCCCAAGCCAGGTCGTCGTAGTAGGTGGACGTGTTGTACAGCACCTGGCAGAAACGAAGAGGAATGGACGTAGGAAACGGAAGGCAGCTGGGTGACGGGTGAGGGGAGGCATGCGCCACTTGGCAGCTGGGGTGCAGGTTCACCCACACAAGTGCACAGCGGTCAGTGCCCCTCACCGTGAGGTTGAAGTCGCCGTCCCCAAACTTGCCCTTCATCTCCTTGGAGAAGGCGTAAACCTGCGGGGTGTAGCGAATTGAGCAGGGCGCCCGGAGTTTGTGGCAGGAGGGGCCCCTCCCCAGCTAGCCCTCCTGCCCACCAGCTGTTGCACCCCTGCCCAAACCGCCACTTCCTGCCCACTGCGCCTTCCCGCCTGCCTCCGCTCCTCGGCGATTTCCCAGCCACCCGTTAAGTGGGGTCCTCCCCACCTCCTGCGCCTTGTCCAGCAGGCGCTGGGCGTAGGCGGTGTCGTTCTGGGTGCGGAACACGATGGAGGCGGCGGCCAGGGCGGCCGTCACCGAGCCGCCCAGGTCTGCGGAGGGGCAGGGGAAGCAGGGGGCAGGGATGAGCAAGGGTGAGGGGGCATGCTTGCCGAGGGATCCGTAGCTGCAAAGCGCAGGTGTATTGCAGCGTCAGGCAAGAACCCGGACCCGCTGAGCCTGGCCAGACCCTCGGTTTGTTCCCAGCCTCCCGGCACCTCATGCTGCCCACCCACCTGAGCCGCCGGTGGTGAGGTCTACAGCGTACGCAGGCCGGGGCAGCGCCTGCTCCTCGGGCCGGTACCACAGCAGCATCTCGGTGTCTATGTCGCCAACCTGAGGGGGGAAATAGAGATGGAATGAAGAGGAAAGGGTGTGAGTGTTGGATACTGGTGGACACAAGAGGAGGGGGTGCGGGTGAGCAACTCTGCGATGCCTTCCATGCCTGTTGAGGCAGGGTGGTATGCATCAAGCATGCCTCGTGCGCCGCCCACTGCACTCCCTCTCCCCGCCGCCCGACACTTGGCGCACCCGAGTGACCAGCAGGGAGGTGTTTGACTCGGGCAGCGCCTTGTGCACCTGTGGACGGAGGAGCAGGGGCAGAAGAGTTTGTGTCGAGTTTGAACAGCCCTTTGTGGTTACCTTACAAGCCCTGCCTCTTGCTATGAGGCGTCCAGCAACCAGCTGCACGTTTCGGGGTGGACCAGCAGCCAGCCAGCTCACCTTGAGCAGGTAGTCGCTGCCCCAGCGGATGGAGTCCAGGGCAGCGCCCGCCTGGCCAGCCGCCTGCGCCACTGGGAGCATGTGGGATGCATGGCATGGGATTGCATGGGCAGCAGGCACAGCAGCGGCATGCAGCGACCTGTGAGTGGCTGCAAGACATGGGGTTGCAGCCAAAACCACTGAAGCCCCTTTGAAGCCCGCTTGCCTCGAAGCCCTTGCCGAATGCCATGAGGCCCCAGACCAGCAGCGTAGTGGTGAAAGCGATGGGGGTGGTGGCCTTGATGTTACCTGCAAGGGTGGAGAAGAGGGACTGGGTTGATGTTATGAAGTTGCTGTGTAGGTTCAGCACGGGGACCAGCATACGGCGCTGGGCATGCCTGCAAGCAGCTGACTACCAGGCTCTCCAGGCTCTCCCCCTTCTCTTTACACGCACCGCCGGCCATGCCGCTCATCCAGCCGCCGCCCAGGTCCCAGGCCACATCCGCAATCGCCGCCGCTGCCGCATCAGTGGACGTGCTGGTGGCAAAGGGGTCTGCCGAGCCGCTGCCGCCGCCTGCAGCAAACGGGTCTGCACTCCCTGCGCCGCCTCCTCCGGCGCCTGCTGCAAAGGGATCCCCGCCCAGGCCGCTGGCTGCCGCAAAGGGGTCCACTGCGGCGCCGCCACTGCCGCCGCTGCCGCCGCCGCCGGGCGCTGCAAAGGGGTCGGCCAGGGCATCTGCCTGGAAGAGGCGCCGCCCAAACAGGTCACCAAAGTCGCCAAAGCTGTCCAGCGCCTGGAGGGTGGGGGTGGTGGTGAGCGGTGCACGGCGTTCTGGTTGCATGGCGTGCCTTGAAATGTGGTACAACGCGAGGCCGCTCCTGCTGAGGCTGCCCAATGCCTGCCTGCCACCTGGGACCACCCCTGCTCCTCTGCCCTCCCCTCACCCCGAACCCGTCCAGGGTGCCGTTGGGCAGGGAGGACGCCAGCGTGACGGTGGTGTTGTAGTCGGCGGTGAAGGCGGAGCCGCGCCAGGGGACCGCCGCTGAGGTGGACAGCGGCAGGTATCCCTCGCGCTGCGAGTCAAAGAACAGCATCGTGCTGCCCAGGGCCTGCAGCAGGGGGTACGCCGGAGTGGGGGTACGCCCCAGTCCTGTCCAGCCTGACACGCCGGCCCAGCCCACCATGCCTCCGCCCCACCCCACCCCACCCCACCCCATCATTNCGGCGTTGAACACCAGGGGCTTGCGGTACACCACGTACTGCCCAGTCGGGGCGGCGGGGAGCGGGAGGGAGTTGTGGGTAGGGAGGAGCTGAGGGTGGGCAGCGTGAGGCGGCCGCCGCTGGCGTTTGGTGCAAGGAGCCTGCCTTTGCAGCCTACGCCGGCTGAACCGAGCGCAACAGAGTGCTCGTCACTGCCAACCTACGAAGCCAATCACGGCCCATCCCGGCGCAGCACACCCCTCACCTGGAGCAGCAGGAACTGTGGGATGATGTTGTAGACCATGAAGATGAGGGAGATGGCCAGGGGGGTGTCCAGCGGGCCGCGGAAGAAGTGCACCAGGCCAAAGATGAGGCAGACCAGGGAGGCGGCGAAGAAGAGCAGGTGGATCCACACGTCCCTGGGGGGCGGACAGGAGAGGGGAGGACCAGGGCAGAGCAGGCGTTTACGCGTGGTGCAGGCTGCCATGCCAATGCTAGGCCCCCCACCACTCCCAAGTACATCCCTGCCCCCGCCCAACCCCTACTGCCCCTCCAACTCGGCCCCACTCCCACCCCGCCCCGCCCTGCCCACCTGATGGGCAGGTCGGCGATGCGCTGCAGGCCCTTGGCGGTGACCTTGAACGTGATTTTGCCATCAATCCAGCGGCCCAGCGTGGCACGGTACATGGCCTTGAGGAAGGCGAACCACAGGATGGAGTTGGCCACCTGGTGGGAGGGGGGGAGGGAGGGGAGGGGCGGCAGTGCGTGAGGGGTCTGTGCCATGGGGCAGGGAGACGATTCTGGGTGGCTGCGTGGCTGCCATTTGCAACTAAACCCAAACAATACATGCAGGCAGCAGCAGGAGCAGGGTGCAACCCACCGATGAGAACCACATGGACTTGAGGTGCGCCAGTGCTCGCGTGTAGTACCTGCGGGCAGGACGTGGGGGAGGGGGGAGGGCAACAACAGGTGACACACAAGCACGGGCACCACGCACAGTGCAAACCCTGTTTCATCCAATAGCCTCAGGCAGCCATGCGGCACTCACATGAGGCCCAGTGTGGCTGCGTAGTAGACGGTGATGGACACGGCTGCCCAGAAGTTGATCACAATGGGGAAGGAGCCCAGCCACACCTAACCAACCAGCGGGGTGGGACAGGGCAGGCAGGCGAGTCAAAGGCAGGAAGCATGGATGGGCCTTGGCCGGGCAGGCTGCTGAACTGGCCACACGGTGTGCTGCGCACAGAAATTTTTAATCAATGCCTTGCCCTTGCTCACCGTGATCATGGGCACCAGCATGAGCAGCGGGGTGGAGGTGAAGGCCGAGAAGTAGGACAGGATGACGGTGCCTGGGTGGAGGGGCAGGGAAGCATGGGCTCAGACGGTTGGTCAATGCCAGTAGCAAGGGCATTGTGGCGCGGGCTCGTCAGCTGGCTGCCATGCCCTTCCTTTGGTGCAGCATGAAGCTGCACCTGTTGAGGTGCAACACATGAAGCTGCACCTTCCCCCCGTGTCTCACCGTACATCCAGCGCATGAGCGGGGAGAGGCCCTTGGCGAAGATGGGGTTGTGCTTGGAGAAGAAGACCTGCAGGGCGGGTGGGAGGCGGGGGCAGCAGGGCAGGCAGGGTGTGTGAGGGAACAGTCAGCATGCGGCAATGCTGCACGAGCCTGAGTGTGTCCCCAAGCAGCGCGTCACACGCTCGCACCTGCCCACCACCTCAGCTGGGCACCCTCATCCTCACTCTCCCGCCCTTCCACACCCCTGCCCCCACCTGGAAGTGGCCCTTGGCCCAGCGCGAGCGCTGCTGGAAGCAGTTGCGGACCTCCTCGGGCGCCTCGCCGATGGCCAGATACTCCTGGACGTACCTGCACAGAAGAAGGGAGGGTTCCAGGGCAGTGGAGGAAGTCGAGGGGTGTGGGTTGGGAAGAGAAGTGAGTGTTGGGGCATGTAAGGTGGGGACCATGCCAGGAGAAGGGTGGGCAACCCTGCGACCAGTGGTGCAGCAGCCCTGCTCTCAGCACGATCCCCTCAGCCCCGCCCGGTCGCCCGTGCCGCCCACCCACCGGCACTGCCAGCTGAGCTTCTTCAGCTCAATGCCCAGCGCAAAGTCCTCGGTCAGCGTCCACTCCGGGAACCAGCCAGCCTGGGCGGCAGGCGAGTGTTGGGAGCGGGATGATTGGGTTAAAAGGGTGGTCGAGCGCTGGGACGCCACCCGACTCCCCAACCACAACCCCGTTCAAAACTGCTCAACCCAGCCCACACGCCCACCCCCCACCTGGTTGAAGGCCTTGGCGCGGACCAGGAAGTTGGTGCCCGTGCAGGAGATGAGGCCCAGCGCGTCGTAGCCCGGCTGCGGGTGGGATGGCAGCCAGGGGGTTGGTGATGGAGAAGAGGCAACTCGGCAAGGGGTCAAAAGCCCGCGACTCTTGCTTTGAAGGTTCCTTCCAATCTGCAGAACAGACTGCCACGCGTTCACGTGGGTTGGCCGCACATCATGCCAAACCGACGGCAGTGAAGCTTGCCTGTGTGTAGTCCCAGAAGTGGACGTTGGCGTGGTTGAAGATGTCGCCGTTGGGGTTGAGGTTGTAAAAGGCCTGCGGGCCAGGTGGGGGGCGGGGCAGGCAGGAGGGAGGGGGTGAGGGGGTGGGCATT